>JAIPRM010014542.1:0-10689 GCA_025469315.1 Stegophylla sp. TES_Ste_2020
AACATTGAAGAATTGAGAAATTCAAAAAATGACCTCTCTAAAGTACAATCTAGAGGCGAATCGGGTTTCAAAAAGTTATTGATCGAAACTTTTGGACAAGTGTTTCTATACGAAAAGTTGTACACAGGAAAAAAAAAATAAAAAAATGAAAAATAAACATCATTGTAAAAACACTAGCTTCTTCACTTCGCTCAGAATCTAAAATGCGAAAAATTCGGTGAGCCGGGCTGGAATCGAAGCCCGGTACTGTTGCGTCATAGCAATATCGCTGTTCTACTACGCCACAGTAACATATTTAACATTTTGTTGAAATAGTAGGTATTTAGTATAATAACCGAAAATATTGAATTTTCAAAATAGAATAAAATAATTAGAAAACTATTGTTGCACGTGCATTTTAATTCACACCATCGTATTCAGCGTCGAAAAATACATAGGATGCAATAAAACATTATCAACCTTCAGCAACCAAGTGTTTAAATCCATAGATTTCTCCTAATATCAGTCTGTATTTTCTCCGATTTTTTTTCAATCAAATCCTTGTAAAATGTTTAATTATTCGTTCGTAAGAAATTTTATTGCAATGACATTTTCTATCTAGACACCAAATTTCAAATAAATCGGATAGGCCAATTTTCTTTTATGTACGTTAAAGTGCGTAATTTTAGGTAAAACTAACGAATTTCGTCGAAATTCTAACTTCAAACGGGTATAAAAAAAAAAGTTGATTAACGATTTTCGAGATTTTTGCAGCTCAATTAGACATATATGTCAGTAAGATCATATTAAATTTTCAAGTCTTAATATCAAAAATCTAAAATTTTATTACATAAAAACTAACAAAATTGAGAAATTTCCGAAATTTTCAAAATGCTGTACTTTACCCTAAATTGATCAAATCTTTTTGAAATTTTTATGAAATGTTTTCGTAATTATTTTTAGTGGTTGGTGAAAATTTCAAGTTCTTAGATGCATTATTTTAGAAGTTATATCAAAAAGTAATTTTCAATTTTACAAAAATTCCGGTAATTGCATATTTTGCTGTTTTTTGTCAATTTTTCAACAGTTTTTCCCCGTTTTTGGAAAAATTCTTAAGAAATTCGAAAAACAACCTTTTTAAAGTACCATTTGGGTATGATTCTGGTTCTATAGAGATGTTGATCGAAACTTTTGGATAAGTATTTCTTTACGAAAAAGTGTTTCCAGAAAGAGAAAAAAAAGTAAACATCATTGTAAAATCATAAGCTATTTCACTTCGTTCAGAATCTAAAAAAATAAATAAATAAATAAATATCATTGTAAAAATATAAGCTTTTTCAGTTTATTCAGAATCAAAAAGCATATAAAGTAATTTGATTAGATGGTCAGGAACGACAGGAATTTAGAACTTAAACGGTATTTTAATCCCTATTTAGTGTTTTTTAAAAATTTTATAGGTAATATTCAGTTTAAATAAAATATAACTATGGAAAATTTTAAGTATATGCACCTTCTATCACATTCGAATATTATAAACCAGTACATTAATTTGCTAATTTTAAAAGTAAATCCTGGTTTATGTGTTAATTTTAATCGATCGTTATTTTATTATATCATATTATTTTATCTATAATTAACGTTTGAGATGCATAAACGTTAATCATTTTTCATATTTATCATAATATTATACGTAATCTTTTGATTGGTACATAATATATTTTTTACCTAGAGATTATTTAAAAACATAATATACCATAATAACATAATATACATAATAATAATACATTACATAATAAACATTCTATAATATATATATATTTTTATACATAAAATATAAGTTATAATATTCACTGATTTATACAGTTTTCATTTATAAAATTTCATGAGTGCATAATGCATACAGGTCGTCCGGAAGTCTATTTCCTACATGAACATTAATTATTATTATTTGGGCGCAGTGTTGCCCATGGATACTAGATTTCACGCATTGCACACACACGCGCACGCGCGTATATCAATATACTTATTTCATTTTTATTATGTATACATGGATGAAATGTCAATCAAAACGAACGTTTCAAGTAAAAAACACGATCCTGGCCAATACAATGGAGGTTCATGAAACAGCCTGTCCAAATGAAAACTATTGTCTTGATTGTCTTGGAATGTATACATGGATATAAGGTGGTTATGTTTAGTGTATATAATGATGTTTTCTAGCTGCAATTTACAGAGTATCGAACAAGAAGGTGCGTACCAAATATTTTAGAAAAATAGTATTTATCTATCCGAAAAAAATAAAATAAAATCTATAAATTCATTAGATGAATTATTAAACGTGTTACTTTTTTTGTTTATTAAATTATTGCTGTTAAACATTATGTCGTTATAAACTAAATTATATAATTATAAATAAATATGATATCTATAATTGTAACACTTATAATTGTTATATTATTTATAAGTCCTTGAATGTAACAACGAGCTTTTTTATTACTACTTGGATGACGTTAAAAATATGCTTAATTTACCATTATAATATACATTAAAACCACCTACTATATATCATGCATTTTATTTTACAGATAATTTTACAGACTTCATGCACAACTATACAAATTTGAAAATATTTTTATGGTCAGGTTCTGGAGATGGTTCGAATGAACCATCTGAAACATCAACTACTACCAAAATGCCATTTTACTCAGTAAATACATTGATGATTATAAAATGATAATAAAATAGTTTAATAAATTAAAACAAATTATAGGAGGATCCTGAGGACTGTATAGGTGGGCAAGACTGTAATATTCATCCTACGTATATTACGCCACATCCCGGGGTTATTGACATACCGCAAACTAACGAAATACCAAACAAAGAATATTGGATAGTAACAGAATTACAATTTCATTCATCATCGGATGTTAATATTTCCATACCAGTTATAAAAGAAAAATTGGCCATCCTTTACACCGTTGCTTTTTCAAGGTACTATTCAAATATACGCACGCTAAAGTATAGCATTTTATTGAATTTGGAAATAATACAGTTATGTAATGCCCATAATATAGTTACAGTAATAAATAAAAAAATCAATGTAGGTACATGCATATTACAAAGTTAGGCAAGAGAAAACTTTATGTTATGAATATAATATTATATACTTATCGTTTAATGTAATTTAATTAAATAAAAGTTTCGATTTTTAAAAAAGTATAAAATAGAAAAAAACCGTGATTCAATAATATTTTGGTTTGGTTTAATAACTCACACAAAAAAAAAAAAAAAAGAAGAAAGAAAAAAAAACATTTGGCCTATTAGTTATACATTTTAAAATCTATAATTAATTGAAAAACAGTCTTTTAAAATCCGAACGGCCTTTTTGAAATGTTTATTTTGAACCTACAATATTTAATAAGAAAAAATTAATTTTTAAAACGTGTTCTGTATCTTAATTAGTCAAAAAAATAGTGATTGCCATTTATAAATTTTAAATTTCATTTACATTCTAAAAAAATTAATAAATTAAAAACTTTCTGAAAATATTTTGGTACCTCTTGGCTTCCCCTTGTCTTCTATTTCACACCGATAGGGCATCTGATAGAAATATTTAGTTTTAGCTTTATTATTAAGCACATTACATACCTAATGTAAATTACCTATACCTGTAATTCTCTGAGAATATATTATCTGAAATTTTTTTTAATTTATATTATATTATTATTACATAACAACTTCTATAACCTATATAAAGTACCTGAAAAATGAGTCAATTTTAGTAGAGCCGTAGTGGTTGATTAACGATTGTCACTGAACAAAATAGTTTAGATAATGGATTGTTACGAAGTGAATGTTTGATCAATAAAATAATAATATACCACTAAATTACAAACGCATATTCAAATTAGTTCTACATAATATCACGAACAATTATGTTCGACTTAATATGAATTAAGCTGTGTAATTTTTAGACAACAAGCCCGGCATCTTGGACTAAATGCGAATTGGACCGAAGAAGAAATTAATTTATATCGAAATCGAAGATGGAATTCCAACGAAAAACCAATTAAAGTGAAGGTGGATATTCTATCTATTTTAAACAGAGTAAATTTGGTTTATTTTGTAAGCGTGAATGATCGTCCTGTATCTGCTACAACGGCAGTTCGTGATATGAGCCTTATTACAACACAGGAAGCTGCAAATTATCTTGGATACGCTGTAAAAATAAAAGCTCGCCGTGAGTAAAACTTCTGGTTTTAATAGCTTTCAAAATTCAAAACTTAATTTTCTTAGCTTACCTGGATGGATTACTCTTACAAAGGGTTCATGGTGTAAGTTACAGTGAGATTTGGCTTTTCATCACCCTAGCTGGTATAATTATTCTAGTAATCCTAACGGGCATTGTCATAGCACATAAAAAAAAACGAAGAAAAAATAGCATCAGCTCCGATAAAACCAATATGGCGTTTTGTGAAGACCAAACACTCCAACGAGATGTATATTTTAACTTTTTACCTATCACTAAAACTACTAAACAACACGCTGAGTGAAATATACAATGTTTTGATATTTCAGGTAAAAACCGAAGCAACTTCTACTGAAGATATTGGAGTCGTACTAACACCGGAACCAAAGCCAAGAATTAGAAATAAAATTTCAAACTCGTTGCTTTCGATGCAAGCAGTAAATAAATTTCAAAAGTTAGTAAGTTAAATAAATAGTAGTAGAATGCCTCATTTTCAGTGTTAAAAATCAAATAGCGCACAAAACAATCAGTTTAAAAAAAAAGCTGGACATACTTCGCAACTTGGATATTTTTCACTCTTTGGGTCAGATACTTTTGGTGAATGTGTAGAGTTCTAAAGAAACGATAAATAATTTCTTCAATAAAACGTTTCTGAACGAAAGAAATTAATAATATACAGAACAATAATACCTAGTCGTCTTTTTCAATATTTCCACCATGAGTATCTGACCCGAAGAGCGAAGAGAGTTTCCGACTTTCTGATTCTTTTTGGTCAAATTTTGGGTTGTTTTTCTAAAAAAAAAAAATGATGAATTGAAAAATTCAAAAAATTACCTCTTTAAAGTGCCAACTAGAGGCAAATCCGGTTTCAAAAACTTTAACTTTTGGACAAGTAAATCTATACGAAACAATTTTTAAAGGAAAAAAAAATAAAAAAATAAATAAACATCATTGTAAAAACACTAGCTTCTTCACTTCGTTTGAAATCTAAAATATGATGAAAACATGAAATAATTAATGAGCATTTAATATGTTCATAATATTATCGAATACTAAACCTAAAATTTCTTATTAACAGTGGTCGAAGTGGGGTGGGATACGAAGGGATGCCATCCCTCTACTTATTTTCGTCGGTATTTTTCATCCCTCCACTTATTTTGTTTAAAATTATTCATCCGTATTGGATTTTGAAAAATGAATTAATTTTTGCCGTAAACACAGAGAAAATAACTTCTTTGTTCCATTCGTTAGGTTAGCATAAACGAAAACATTTACACATTTTTACGTGTCTGTAAACTCGTGTTGAACGTGAAATTTTTTCAATGATTTCAAAAGAGACTTTCTGTTAAAAGTACCTATCCTATATATTTTTCATTGTGTTTTATCTAATCAGTAGTTATTGGATTAGAATTATATAGAAATTGATTATTTTAAATAGGTTTTATTCAGTTTATCTAAGCATTCATTTTGAATTTTTTTTATATAAATCTTAGGAACAACAGGGTTGGTCATCCCCCCACTTATTTTGATCCACTTCGACCACTGCTTATTAATGAATAATGATTATAAAACCCCAATAATTTTACACATCAGAACACTTTTCATGGTCTTAAAGATTTCATAGTTATATTCAAACATACCTGGGGCGTTTTATCTCAGTGAGAAATAAGTAGCCATTGAGATCAAACTAACATGATAAATAGCTTAACGGTGTCGAGAGAGATACAATCCGGGTATCCCAGGGTGAACTATTCCAGAAGTATATTATATCCAAACGTTAGTCTTGCGGGACCAATTACACAGCAATAATTTAATAACGACAATTAATAATTTATTGTTTTATTTCATGAATGTTTTATTATTATTATTATTTTTATGAATAATTGTTTACAGTATTATATTGTACATAAAATATTAATATTACACTAATATAAACATTAACGAATTAATTAAATAACTTCACGCTTAATAAGTATCGCCTGATAATGTTTATCGCATATCACGATATATTATAAAATGGTTTGTAGGTAGTAAAGAAAAAATAAAAGTTTTATCCATAAAAAGACATTTAAAATTAATTTGGTTTCTGTGTGATTTAATTATTAGGTTTATATATGGTTTATTATTATTTAAAATAATTGTAAAGTACGTATATATGCAATGTAGTTTAAAGTTTGTATATTTACTCACTTGTTGATGTATACTTATTGAATAAAAATAAAAAAGTATATTAAGTGCTTTATCCTTCATCCTTTTGAGTTATTTTAATTTCATCGACAACCTATATTTAAACGAATTAACCTACAACTTATGCCTGATATATATATTTATCATTTATTTTGAACATAAAATAATATTTATAACAAATTATGGGCGTAAAACGATTATGCACTTTTTAACTTTTTACTTGAAAAAATTACATCACAATTGCGCACTTATCACTTTTTTATATTTGAGTAAATACAACGCAATTTCGAACTTTTAAGTTTTTATATTTGACTTTGAGCAAGGACAATACGATTGCGCTCAAACAAATATTTTATATTGTTGTATTTAAAAAAATTTAAAATTGTCCTACAAATTATTTTAATGTATTTAATGTAGTAAATTTAGTAGTATTCATAATATAATACGCGTATAATCGGAAATTTTAATTGTATGTCAAACAAAATGAGGTTCATGAAATTAAAAAAATTTCCCAACATTAATATCAACGTAATACGAATACTCAAAAATACATTTTTAAAAAGCGTTCATGGCTGTGTTTTTGGCTAAAATAAATTTGCGAAAATTGACCTTAAGATAGTTTAGAATATGTTCGAAAAGTGCAAAAATAAGAGCAAATAAGGTGGTCGATTAATTTTTACTGATATGTTGAAAAGCGCACAAGATACAATTGAATGGTAAGCGGTTACAGTCTCTGTGAGTGTTTTGGCACTTGTCGCTTCACTCCACGCAATCTAAATACATTCCTGTGCAATGTGGGGACATTTCGGTTTGATAATCGGTAATTATCGATAAGCTCTAGAGTAAAGTAAAATGTGCGTAATCGTCTAGTGTTTTCTCAAATATAAAGTGGTAAAAAGTGCGCAATCGTATTGTATCTTTTTCAGGTAAAAAGGTAAAAAGTGCGCAATTATTGTGTTGCACCGCATATTATTTGTAATTGGTTCTTACTAGAGCAGAATATTAATTTACACATAAATTATTTGAAAATAAAAAAAGTTGCCGACATTTGCTTGTGATTATTCGGTTCAATAACATTTTAAAAATATAGACCATGTATAGTACATGGAAATAATAGGCGTCTATTACAATAATTTTAATAGTATAAAATGAAATAAAAATTACCTGACTTAACATGGAAATGATATCAGTGACAGTACAGTAACAAAATCATTGTCGTATTGTTAAAAAAAAAAAAATAAAAATGACAATACATCAGTAAAAAAAGCTGGACATACTTCGCACGATGGGTGTTCTTCGTACGACGGGTGGGATCTCTTGACGGGTGTATTGAATTTTAAAGAAACGATAAATCATTTCTTCAATAAAACGATTCTGAGCGAAGTTTCAAATACTATATAATATTAATAATTGGCGATAAGGTTATATTAATAAAATGATATTTAATAATGTTGGGTAGGTACAACATAATTTGTGTGCGTACTTTCGTCTGTGTGTGCACGTGCGTGTAAGTTTGTGCACTGGCGCGTGGTGTGTATGAGGTAATAAAAGTCTAAATAAAAATCTATTTTTTGAAATGAATAAATTGACAAACTCACAGTAATTAGTGTAATTAGAATTCTTGTTTCTTAACGGGAAAACCTGGGTTTTGAGCTATTTATATAATTAACTTTATTTTCCGATAATAGTTACACCTTACACCAAATAAAATTCACCAAAATTTTTCAAATGATCAACTGTCCATTAATAGTCATAATAACAAAATAATCCATGTATATTTTTATTTATAGAAAATTATTTATAGTATTAATATTAATGTATAGTAATTTTTCCGAATTTTTTTCAATCAAAACCTTGTGAAATTTTTGATTATTCATACATCAAAAATTTTCTTACACCAAAATATTCGCAATGTATATCTCCATCTACGTACCAAGTTTCATAAAGATCGGCTGAACCAATTATTTTTTATATGCGTTTAAGTGTGTAATTTTAAGTAAAACTTATAAATTCTGTCAAAATTCCATGTTGTAAAAAATACTTGACAAACGATTTTCGAGATTTTTTGAGTACTGTTAGAAATACATATGAATATGTTTGTATTAAATTTTCAGCTCTTAATATCCATACATTAAAATTTTATGAATTAAAAACTAACAAAAAACGAGAAATTTCTGAAATTTTCAAAATGTCGTACTTACCCCAAAATGTTTTTGAAAATTTTATGAGGTGTGCGCGTGACTATTTTTAGTAGTTGGTGAAAGTTTCAACTTTCTAGCTCCATTATTCTGGAAGTTATGTCAAAAAAACAAAATCGAATTTACGAAAATTCGCGTTATGCCGTTTTTTGTCAATTTTTGGGTAGTCTAGGCGTGCGCTTAAAAAAAGTATTGAGAATTTGGAAAAATGACCTCCCAAAAGTACCATCTTGACAACATTTCCGTTCTATAGAGTTACTGATCGAAATTTTTGGACCAGTAATTCTACCCGAAATGTTGTTTCCATACATACGAAAAAAAAAAAAAAACACACAGATTTGTAAAACCAATACATTCTTTGCTTTCGCTCAGAATCTAAAAAAATGACAATACATCAGTAAAAAAAGTATTGTAATATTTTTTAATTTAAAAATAGAGTTACAGCCTTCGATGTTACAGTTTGACGATTTTTTTTTTAATGCTTTTATCAAACATGAAATCATAATATCGTCTGTTAATATTTTTAGAGATTCGATACCTGGACCGTTGACAAATGTACTGGATGACTTGAATTCAAAAGAAAAGAAAAATGTTCGTACAATAACAAGACACCAGAGTATTGATGGTCAAGACCCTGGAGTGGTTGGACCTATTGTCTGGGATTTACATTGTAAACAAATGCAAATGAAAACTAGTAAGTTTTAATTAAAAAAAAAATATGGAGTTATCTAATTATCTATATAATATGATTTAAATAATTATTATACTATTTATCATGCAATTTAATTAAACAAAATAACAGATGACCAGGACGTTGATTCGTGTTCAAGTTTTGATGCTTTCAACGCAATGGACACTAATGTCACAAAAATGCGACAAAAATTCCATGAACTTCTTGATGATGCGTTCACGTTGTTTGGTAGTAGAAATTCAAGTTTACATAGTGATGAAAGTAGTCCATCAATAAGCAATAATGAACATAGATCAAAATCTGCTCCATTTAGGTGATTATTAAGTACCTAGACCCTATACAATGTATACTTACTTACATACAATACCTATAGAAATAACTTATAAAATATTTTAATATGTTTTTCAGAAGTATCATTTAATTTTTTGGGTTATAATTAAATTTGTGCATCCACACTTCATATGAATTAAATTTAATATGCCTAGTGCTTCTTTGTTGGTATATTTCTATCTGGTCTCATACGAAATAATAAAAAAATTAAAAATTTTTAATTTTTACTATAAGTATGATACAGGTTCTAGATAATTTGTATAGTAAATTAAAAGCGGAAATCAGTTACCAAGGATGGGGAAAAGATTTTGGACCGGGAAAATTAAAAAATACCGGCCGATGTACTAATTTAAAAATTAACTGTCTAAAATGTATGAAAATTATTATTTTAACGTAATTAAATGTTTTTGACAAATCTGAGAAGAGATTCACCACTGAAACCTAAAATGATATTCAAAGTCTGGTTTTTAAATGAAGATCTGAAGAAATGAATTTATTTTCAAAATATTTACATTACTTCAATCAAAAAGTTTATTTTAAAATAATTATTTTATGAAGTGGCCCACCGGAAAAATTCCCGAATTCCTGACGGTCTTATCCGCCAGTCACCATTGCTTGTTACTATTTAGGTAGTAGACTTATCAACATATTAGTTATCCCCAGGGGCGTAATTAAAGGAAGGGATGAGCAGGATAGGTCCCCCCAAGCCGTTTATATTATGAGTGAAATAAAGAATGTATAACTGGTCTTACAATGACTTGGTCTTTTAGATTCTGAACGAAGTGTTTTTACTATGATGTTTATTTTTTTCTTTTTAGATTCTGAACGTTAGTGAAGAAGCTTATGTTTTTACAATGATGTTTATTTATTTTTTTTTTTCTTCCTCTGTGAACACTTTTTCGTATAGAATCACTGGTCCAAAAGTTTGGATCAGTAACTTTATAGATCCAAAATCGAACCCAGATGGTACTTTTGAGAGGTCATTTTTCGAATTTCTCAATATTTTTTTTAATAATGCGAAAAAACTGAAAAAAAATTTTCAAAAAACGGCAAAA
>JAIPRM010014543.1:0-10688 GCA_025469315.1 Stegophylla sp. TES_Ste_2020
GTAGCTGTTACTGCAGTTATGCCATTCTATGACTTATGTATTTATAACTGCTATAGCAGTCACTGCCCTATCACATCATAAAAACCAGTAACTGCTATAGCAGTCACTGTCCGTCAACGTGTTAAACCCACACAATTCAACTCGATTCAACCGTTTATTTCAAACACAGAAAGCTGTTATCTATTTCGAAAGGGCAAACGAAAATGCGTATAAGCATATATATGTGTCCATAAAAATGGGCTTCGTATTCTTTTGAGTCGTTAGATATCAAGTAAAAAATAAAACCTTGTTCGTAAACGATTTCCACCCCGATGAGACAACGCGAAATTGCCTAGTTGTCGAAGTGACGGCGGCAGTGGCGTTCACGCGGCAATACGTGAAATACGCGTATTTTCATCCCCGTTTTACGGGACCTTAGGCAACATACTTTACACGACCACGGGGTGCGTCTCGGAAACGATGCAAATTAATAATAATATGCTCCTCAGTACACTTGATATTATTATTATTACATACTGCCGCATTGTAAGATTTAATATTGAAATACTAGCAGTGCACGCGTGTTCATGTAAGTGTGAAAATATCAAATATAAAATATTTTAATATAGTATACGTAATAATATGCACTGTATACTTCACAGTCACGTTCGAACACGTTAAGTATTTTCAAAAAAGTATACATGATAGAACATAATTGACATAATTATTATTACGTAGATACTGCTCTGTCAAATAATTTAATACTTGAAATACACTTTGAACATGCTCATGTAATTGTGAAAATGTTAAATATGAACTATTTTTATGAAGTATCCGTACACTATAATAGAAAATTTGTACTCCGTAAACAGATTCGTGTACTTAAGTTTTTTTTAAAAAGAATTTACACAATTATGCCGAATATTGCAGTATACATCTAAAACGGCAGGTAATGTTTTAAAAGATACATTATGGTTTTTGGATTATTTCAGTTTAAATTTACTTTTATGAGTTAATAGTGCACGAAAATATAAGATGTTATTATGACAAAAGACAGAGTGAAAAGAAGTTTTTTCAAATTGATTCTTGTCATGAATTATTAGATAAATTTTTTTAATTCTAAGCTGAGCGTAAATACATTTAGTTAAAAATGGTTTAAATGATATGGTGAATAAAAATTATTGAAATTTTTGATAGTCATAATTTGGTTAGTTATTTTAATAATGTAATATATGTATATTAGACTACTTTCTTTAAATTTCCTATAAATTTATTTATACTGACAAATTTCAACTATTCTCCAAATTATAGAAATTAAAAACAATAATTTTTATAAACGTACAAATAAGTCAAATATGCCTACTAAAAGGAGTCTAACACATTGCTTCAAAAACTATTAGGTATGTGCTAGAAATAATTTTTATGATGTTTTAAAATTTAGATGGTTGTAAATGTTTTAAAACTCACTAGAGTATTTATTTTTTGCATCTCTCATTATTATGGAAATTTATAAATTCAATCTCGAGATTTGAAGATAAAGTCATTAATATAGTAGGTATGCGTTATTCGATATTGTAATATTTAATATGAATATATATTATATAATATAAATAATTATTGAAAAATTATTCATAATACTTTTTAAGAGTAATTGAGATTTTAAAAGATCGCCAAAATAAAAACACGACAATGCAGTAAACATAAATTGATAAATCCATTCATAATGAAATTGCTTAATATAGTATTCAAAATTAAAATAGTAACACATTGCATAATTTTTACATAGCTATAATGAACAAACATTAATTTATTTGTCACTCCTGCTTTGATCGACTACGGCTGAAATTAAAATGTATTTCTACTTATAATATAATTATACTGCACGTATATCATATGACTAGTTTGGCGTGCAGTGACGAACTGCAGCAACCTATCATGTTATAAATATTATTGTGAATTGCTTAGTGTTTGTCGTGAATCGTAAAAACGGTGTTCTCGCCGTCGTCTATTCAAGGTGAGACGCAACATAAACGGTTATATAAATTTGTTTTTTTTGAGAATTTGTCATCACTGCCGCCACCGAGCTTTGTGATATATAGGCATACGTGATGCTAACGATGAAATTCAGTACGATTTGTAGTTTTGCTTTTATGTTTCTTTAAACCAAACAGAAAACATTTTTCAAATAACCAACGCAGTAGATGTTTCATATTAAAACATATTTAAACCCGGAATAACTGCAAACCTATGTTAACCAGTGACCGAGAATATTATTTATAACGCAACGAAATATAAGATTATTGTTCTCAATATTTAATGATTGTATTCTTAATATAATATATCCTGCTTTATACTTTATATAGCGATATACACGAGCTTGCTCAGTGGGGCCCATTATTCTTTGTAAAGAATTTAAATAAATAAATAAATATTGCACTGTAACTTGTAAGGTATAAACTATAAAGTATTCATTTAAAAAAAGTATGTTATATTATTTTAAATTTTTAATAAGAAACAATTAAATAATCAACGTTGTCTATAAATAACCGTAAAAAATCACGTAAACATTCAAAATAAAAGTAACTATAATAATGTTATTTTAGTTTAGGAACAAATTTATTTAAAGAATAATGAATTATTCTATAGAAGAGCATCATATATGACTTTAAGAAAAAAATATTATTAAGGAAATGCGTCGTCGTATTCTAGGCTTTGTTGTATAGTATCGTTGTCAAACAATTATTTCCGTATCATATTAGTTGAAAAGTAATATTATCATCAATATATTATTATCATCGACTCAAACGTAGCGATTAATGTGTTTTTGAGCCATCGAATATTTAGTATAACTATTTGTTCACTTTGAAAAAGTTATATATGTATACATATATATATATACATATAATAATATCCACTTTGAAAAAATTATACGTGTAAGAACCATTTAAAAATTGAAATTATATTTTAATCATTTTATTTTTAATTAATTTTAAATAATAAATAATAATTGTTTATTTCTTATAAAACCCGTCAAAACGTGACAGAAATAAATATTTCATAAAGTTCTTTACGAGTAACCCAATTTTGAAAAAGAAAAGAAACAGTAATGTAGTTTTAAACTTTGAAAACGAATTCATCGAAACTTCTTATATACTACTCATAGGAGACCTTAATAATGCCAGAACAAAATGAAAATATTCCTTAGCCCATATGTAGTCCAGAAACTCAACAAATATTGACTGCATTTAATAAATAATATTATTCAAATTATTTACTTTAATATTGAACATGAAATAGGATAGTAAGGTACCTATTAACTATGTTAATATTGAAAACACTGTTATTGAAAATTGAAAAAAAAGCAATTTTCTAATTATTATAATATAATATCAAGTTTTGATTATAACGTTTTAACATGAGAGAAATATACACTTTCCTGTGTTTTGTTTATAATCTAAAATCTGGTTTCTATTCATTATTTTTTGCAATTTTATGTGGATACCTATACTTAATTTTTTCTTTTTTATATATTATTTTAATCGTAAATCATTATGTGTAAACGTATATTTTTATGAAAGAAAAACTAGATATATTTTCGCGTTATATTGAAAAATAAAATTCTATAAATTGATCTACGCACTTATCTAAATAAAATTTATTTTCAATGTAAATACAATATTGTATTTTCACCGTACAGTATACATTTACATTTTTACTGCATTTTAAGGCTATTTTGAAGTATTTCCACATTATCCCTTTCTAAGCACAAATGCATATTTAAACGATTCGCCAAAAATTCACATCACTCTCATCCCTCCTCACAATGAGTCTTAATCCTGCCCTATCTGTAAGTTCTGGCTCGACGGCCACTACAGGGATTTCGTCTTTGGTGTGTGGTAAAAAGTTTTAACTTTTAACAAATACATATATTATAATGCGCGTTAAGTACCGCAGGACTAAGGTTTTCGGCGATTGCGAGCGAGTTTACACCGCGATCGTAACTCAATAATTCATAAACAATGGTTTCCGTATATGAATATTGTATATAGACGTGTATAATATAATATATACAATATACACGTGCTCGCTCCTCGACCGCGTGCATCGTCCCTCACGTTCCAAATGACACATACCACACGGCTTCTGGTTATACGATGATAATAATAATATATACGTTTCACCGACCGCCCACACAAATTTATAGCGCGAATTTCGCACAGAAGGTTTTTGTTATCGGTATTATAAGTGTATGTATATATCATTTGCTACACGAGCGCAAACACACACGATGTGGCAGTCGTTTTCCAATTATTCGTACACTACCTTTCACAGTCTGTGCATACCGATCGAATAATACACACGGGCCCGAGGTGACCGTATAACAATAATAATTATTATCGTCGGGCAATAGCTTATTGTGTCTCTTCCCCTCCGAACAGTATGCCTACGTTACGTCCGGCGTGAATCGTCGTTGTGAGACAAAAACCGAAACCATATAGAATGTTGTAGCAGCAAACGCGAACGAACGGTGCAAATAAATAATATTTTCGTTCTCACATCGTCTGCTACACTGCGTTGCACAGGACTCATTCCATACGTATTATTTATCAATCACGGTCCGAGTACAACGATAAAAGAAAGAAAAAAAAACGTTAATTAATCCAAACGCGTTTAATTTGTTTTCACGCTTGTGGTCGTATAATAATGAATAAATAATGTGCATTTGTCCATAAGGTCATAAATAATACAATCGATTGTACATAACCTATATAGGTATATTCGGTATTTAATATTGATATGAGTTGTGGTTTAAAATTTTGAAATACAACGGTCGGTGACGTTGGGACGTGGAAGAGTGTAATATATGTATTATACAACTGTTCAAAAAAATATCCGACCGAATGATATCGTTATTATTACAATTGACCCGTTGTCAAAGATTTCCCGCGATGGTTACATTGTGTCGGTTTAATAAATCCTTCACGATGTACCGAACGTCTGGAGCTAAAAACTATACGTAGATTATACGTTATTGTGCTTTCGTTAGGATTAATTCTCGGAACAAAGCAATCGTTGAAACCCTAAACACGCCGAAATACGACTCGTAAATTAATATTGTTCTGCACGCAGTGAACGAATGCCTGACAATCGTCTCGCTTAAAAATAGTTGGACATTAAGTCCGAGAACATTATTTTACAGTCGAATAAAAAGTCGGTATACTACTGTTCAAGGAACAAAGAACAGTATTGGTGACCATTTAAAAATACAGAGTTTTATCATCATCTTACCAAAGTACTAATCTTTAAGAATGGTACACTGGTGCCTATAAAACTTACAAAACCAATATAAAAATAATGATAACTTAACCATTTTTATATCATAACTGAAGGTGTTTCGCCTTTTTGACGAAAATAAAAGTTGTCTTAGAAATTCTAAAGATATAAAAACAATTTGTGACCTCAAAAGTACATAATACCACCTTTAAGCTACATGTGTTATCACTGGAACCTATATAAAAACTGATATAAATTCTAAATTAAAAAGGAATACGATTTTGTATTTACTTGAAACGTAGCAACAGTAAATTAATCAAACTTTTAACGTTTGTGAGGTTTTTAATAATCGATTTTCGAATTAAATTGGTTACATAGCTATCCTGCAATTTATTAACGTCAAGAAAGAGATCAAGACAATAAAGCAGATATTGAGGCCCACAAAACAGGCAGTAGGGTTACAAAATTTGTATTCAACGTTTTTTTTTCTCAAATAAGTAAAAAAAAATGAATTGTTATCAAATATTTATAGTTATAAAGTTACAATACCAATTCGAACGATTAAATTGTTTATCGAAGTCAATTCTAACTTCAATAATAATTCCTATAACTTTATTTTATTTCACGAACCTTTTGTTTAACTGTAAAAAGTTGTCGGATTTAATGTCCAGGTATTTTCAAATGAGACCTTTGTCAAGTATTCGTGTATTGCGTAGAGAAAAATATTAGTTTATTTCTGTGTATTTTCGATTGCAACGATCTCGACGATTGCTTTGTTCTATGTATTAATCCAAACGAAAGCGTAATTACATACAATCTATAAATATTTTTAGCTTCAGATGATTTACGTTGTGAATGATTTATTAAACTAGCACACGGCGACCGTCGCGGAAGATCCTTGAATTTGGTAACGAGTTGATTATAATAATAATATAATTATTCGGTCAGATATTTCCACCAAATTATTAGCACTCGCTGTCCGTGGACTTCCAAATACCCGGAATTTTTTAATGCACGTCACAGTACAAATGTTGATGTCTAGAGACTTATAGGAGTTAGCATGTTTTTTAAATTCATTCAAAACATAGCTAAGTAATATAGAAATGCGTTCCATAATAACAGGAGTTGTATGTAGTTTTCTTTAATATGCATATTTTGCATATTTAGCTCTTTTTTCGATATAAGTGCATATTTTGGTTATATTTGAATTTTAAGTGCATATTTCACATATTATTCAATATTTAATTTAAGTTTTCTTGGTACTGGAAATTTTTTTACTGAATACCTGAAGATATTGAATATTATTTGATATTTTTATTTGTTTAAATGCAAGCTTAAAAAGAATAAAGATTAAAAAAAAAAAAAAAATTTCATAAATAATAGAAGAAAAATTAATAATACATATTAAAATATATTATACAATACAATTTTTAAATATTTTGAGTTTTTACAGTAAAATTTATGATTTATAAGAGATTATTTTAGCATTTTTGCATATTGTGTAGAGCATATTTCGTAATTTTCATAGCATATTTGGTACATTTTTAGAGCACAAATGCATGCATGCATTTTAAGTTTTTTTAGAGCTATAAGTCCCTAGTCCTATTGATGTGTAATGCGCGGGCTGTGTGTATAGCGAAATTACACAAATAATAATTATTTATACGACATTAGTGTTGGACACTTTATGGCGTTCACACAGCAGCAAACACGATTTCGATTGATGTAATTGTGCGAATTATCCGGCCTCCCTCGTCCGCGCCATTCCCGCGTGCGCTGACGGACTACGATGTTTGACAAGACGTGACCGTGTGACCTTACATTATCATAATGTTGTCGTTGTCTGCAGCTATAGCACGAGGGGTGGATTAAAATCGGATATACGCGAGTACATTGACCGGAAAAAAACACTCATACACACAAACACACACACAAACGCGACCGCGGAGGGTGAAAAGGAAAACACACTGTATATACGACGAGGCGAGTCGTCGTTGTCGTTGTCGTCGGAGTGAAGTAGACAAACGTCCCGACGGGACCTCTTACAGAGCCATCAAAGCCAATTATGTATAAGTACATTTTCTGTCGACGACGCGGCTGCGTTGACGGTGTAAAGCGCGAAACAACGACTACGGCGGCGGAGGAGTTGACGTTCGCTGCGCGGCTCATCCGTATAACCCGACGTGACAAGCTCTACCAGAATTCGTAGTCCGCCCACTCCTCCGGTCGAGACGCGCGCGAACAGACGATAATATCATCGCACCCCATGCAAACTGCACTCCCCTCACTGCGTCCGATCGCCGCCGCGTCGTCGTTCGCCTTTCAGCTAGTACTTGCGCGCGAAGTCGTTTTGATCGGATGCGAGATTTCCCGACGACGACGACGAACAACGGCCAAGAGGGATGTCGAAGAGACTTTGTGAATGGAAATTAATAATAATATTATTATTATCCGTTCGTTCGTTGGCCGTGTGTGACACGTGCACGTGACTACTCGAACGTATCGTCGGACGTTTCTCCTCTGACATCGTTGTGGCAACGATTAAGAGGAAAATCGTAGTCATATTAAAAACGTTGTTCGTGCTTTATACGATATGATAATAAATTATTATAGTTATTAATAATACTGGAAGAGGGATGAAATTAAAAATTAAATACATGAGTATAACCGAATGAAGTGCTTAAGGTCCTTAACTCGTCGTATATACATGGGTGACCGTGTTTTTGACGGTATTAGAATGTTTAAAATTAGACATTTAAAGGCAATATTAAATATTGACGAGTAATTATATTAAGATAACGTCTATATGATGTTTGAAGCATACTATAATAACCTGACCACTTCATAATTTCAGGATTTAGAAAATCTCAAAAATTCTCAAAACTTTCCGAAAAATGTTTTATCTATAAACAAATAAGTAAAAAAAAATTAGTTCTTTAAATACTTGATTTATTTTTTAATATAAGTACACTAAAAAATAATATAATATTAATTTAATTTTTTCAAGTTAATTACCTACTGTGGATTAGCGTATCAGTATATAAGTAATCCATAATTGTTGGATATTCTATTATATATCTATATTGTTTGATGTTATTAAAATTCTAATTGAGACACAAACAAAAACAATGTTGAAAATAATTACTGTTAAAAAACGTAAAAAAATAATGAAAAATAGAAAATATAAAATAGTAAAAACCGTAAAAATTATGAATTTTATGTTGAAAATAAAATTTTACATAACTTATAAAAATATATAGAATACGTTGGATTGCACTATGTAATTAATATATAACTTGGAATATTATTCTATTCCTATGTTATTTTTCATAATTTTAATCTGCAATATTTTATCTGCATTTTCTGATGTCTAATATTCTATAAGCGTATAACACTACAAATTTTTTATCATGGACATTTATTCCAAATTGTATTAAATTAACTGAAGATTATAATGATTTAAATTTGTATGTAATTATTTTCTTGCATTTTAATTTTGCATAATTAAATTAGCATATTTCGTACCATGGACATTCTTGTGGAATACTTCTGAGTGTATTTAATTTTAAAAAAATAATAAATTATTTCTTCAATACAAATATTCTGAGTAGAGCTTCAGTTAATATACACAATAATAATTGTCAGTTTTATAAAAAAAATGAACAGGATATGGTTGGGAATCCATGTTTCAAAGGACGTGTTGCATGGTATATTATCATTTAAAATAAATATAATTATTGACGTAAAAAGTAGTTTTTAAAATTTTTTTAATCAAATTCGTACCTACGATGTTTCAGCCTAATAGGGAAGAATAATAATATTATAGATTATATTGTTATCTTAACGTCGAGCGTAACGTTGTTGATACTCTAATCAATCGACTATTCTAATCGAAAATAAAAGTGAATTGCTAATATCATGTTTAAGTTAAGGTACTTACTAAAAATAATTTTAATCACATATTCCGACATCGGCATCCGCTTCGGTGTGTGCAATATACCAAGGGTTACAGTACTGCAGAAGAGACTAATTAGCTCTCATGCCCCGGTTATTTCATCTATGACGTCATTATTTTGAGCCACACTTCAAAGTAAATTACCTGACGTTATACATTAGTATATATAAGTAACTTTATTACTGACGGCGATTTGAAATCACTCACAAAGGGAGAGCGCCGCGGTATAACGTTAAAATATCAATATTTATATAAAACGGTGGCGCACACGAGCTTAACATTGACGGCGATACATAAAAGAGGGTCAATCGAAAACTTATTCGAAAACAAACGCACAACCCAAAATTATAACTACGCATAATGGTTTGCATGCAATCTGTAGTAGGTACCTGTAATGAATTGCGTATACACGCATGTTTTCGTCCGTCGCCTTAAGCGACCGCGTCCACGCACAACTAATCACGAAGTTATCGTCGAAATTGAATCCTTTGATTCATCGTCATTACAGTCATTATGTTATATACATACGTATATATTTACACATTCACGTGCTGAGGATGAACTTTCGATTCAGCAGAATTAATCTAGAGTTTGATTTCCATTCACTGCGACAGGTATTATATACTTTAAAGGGCCAGAATACGTACCTATAGATGTACCTAAAGATGTATACAAAAATAAAATATTAAAGGAAGGTCTCGAATGTATTTACTCGTGTTCAGAGTGTGGACGTTATGTGCATAATATTTGGTTTATTTTTCCAAATCAAATGAAATATATATATAATACCAATAAAACAGCTAATATGCGAGTTTTTCTAAACGTTATATTATAACCACCTTGCTTCATAAAATATGATAACGTAAAAAAACTAAACATCATATTTTATTTTTGGTTAGAATTTTCTAGCATAGTAATATTTGCATTTCGGTAAATGTATTATACACACATTTTTAAATTTGTTATCTACCAGTTCAGTTTTATATCATTTAAACAAGACCTGTATTTATTTCGTCAATATGAGATTTTTGAAAAATGTTACTCTTAACAGTTTAAGCTAACGTGCCAGACTGGCGCAAGTACATGATGTAAAATTATACGAATGCAATATTACACGTAATTATAAATTAACACTGTGCGTATATTGGTATTCGTTTATTTTGAACCGAATACGCGTATACGGGGAATTGTTTGATAGTAGTGATAGGAGAACCGTGTTGTCTGTT
Source organism: Stegophylla sp. TES_Ste_2020 (assembly GCA_025469315.1). NCBI lineage: Eukaryota > Metazoa > Arthropoda > Insecta > Hemiptera > Aphididae > Stegophylla > Stegophylla sp. TES_Ste_2020. Next base: position 10,435 of record JAIPRM010014543.1, read on the forward strand.
AGTCATCGGGATGACTTTGAGTTAGTAATTGGATTATTATGGAGTCACTGCGTACAAATATAGCACATAGTGCAGTGGCGTATTTGAGGGAGGGGCGATGGGGGCGATCGCCCCTCCCATAAAAAAATTATGTGTGGATATTTACTGTACATTTATGAAGATTTGTTTTTTTAATTGTTTTATTTCTTCCATAGAGTGATTCTAGTAAAGAGTATACTGACCTAGTAGTTACATTGAATCACCAAAATAGGTGT
>JAIPRM010014544.1:0-10687 GCA_025469315.1 Stegophylla sp. TES_Ste_2020
TTTGTCAAATTTTGGGTAGTTTTTTCTAAAAAAAAAATTGAAGAATTGAGAAATTCAAAAAATGACCTCTCTAAAGTACAATCTAGAGGTGAATCCGGTTTCAAAAAGTTATTGATCGAAACTTTTGGACAAGTATTTCTATACGAAAAAATGTTAACAGAAAAAAAAAGAAAAATAAACATCATTGTAAAAACACTAGCTTTGTTCAGACTTTGTTCACACTTTGTTCAGAATCTAAAAATTAACATCATTATAAAAACTAAAGATTTTACTTTGTTCACTTCGTTCAGAATCTAAAAAATCATTAATAACAAAAACGACCAGTTTTATACAAAATTTAATTTTAAGTGGCCATAAAAAAAAATTTTTCTTACTAATTTCAATATTTTTCAGTACCGTTAATAATATACGTATTATATGATATATATATGAGTTTGAATTACGGTATAATATATGATTTAATAAATATAAAAATATTGTATTATTATATACCGTGGTTTGTATTAAAATTTTAGGTCTTATTATCAAGTTATTAAAATTGTATGAAATAAAAACTTACAATATACGAAAAATTTCAAATTGGTTCTACACCAAATATGACAAATAGCATTCGCAGATTCGGTATCTTAAATTTTGAAAACTGTTAAAACTGTAATAACTCTAAAACACTTAACCACTAACCACCTCTCAAATTTTTGATTCTGAATGGAGTGAGTAAAAAGCTTATGTTTTTACAATGATATTTTTTGTTCTCTTTCTGGAAACACTTTTTCGTGTAGAACTACTTGTCCAAAAGTTTCGATAAGTATCTCTATAAAACTCGTATCACACCGAGAGGGTACTTTAAAAAAGGTCATTTTTCCAATTTCTCAATACTTTTTCCAAAAACAGGGAAAATGTGTGGAAAAATTGACAAAAAACGGCAAAATATGCAATTGCCGGAATTCCCTTAAAATTGAAAATTGCTTTTTATTATAATTTCTAAAACAGCTAGGGACTAGAAACATTCACCAAATACTAAAAATAGTTCCGAAAACATTTCATAACAATTTCAAAAATATTTAATCAATTTGAGCTAAGTACAGCATTTTGAAAATTTTTGAAATTTCTCACTTTTTGTTAGTTTTTCTTTAATACAATTTTTGATTTTTTATATTAAGACTTGAAAATTTAATATGGTCTCGCCGAAATATATGCCTAATTGATCTGCAAAAGTCTCGAAAATCGTAAGTCAAGTTTTTTCTCTATAACCGTTTTCAGTTCTGAAAGTTGTGTTTGCTATATAATATATAAAAAGGTAAAAAGTTCACAATCGTGTTGTTTTTTTCAGGTAAAAAGGTAGAAGGTGCGCAATCATGTTACGCCCAGTACAGACAAATTATTATAATATATTTTCTAATTAACACCTAAAAGGTTGGTACCTAGTTAATGTTTTTCCAACATCTTATGTATTTTTCGAATAAAATACGGATAAATACGTTAGTGTAAATTAAAATCCACGTGCATTAATAGTTTTCTAATTATTTTATTCTACTTAGAAAAAACAATATTTTCGGTTATTTTACTAAAAACCTAATTCAATCCAACATTCAATGATGTTAATGTGGCGCGTTAATTTTGGACATTTTTCTAACATGTCTTTTTTTCATTTATTTTTTATATTATTAACTTCCTTCGTTCAGAATCGTTTTATTGAAGAAATGATTTATCGTTTCATTAAAATTCAATACACCCGTCAAGAGAATCCCACCCGTCCTGCGAAGAACACCCATCGTGCGAAGTATGTCCGGCTTTTTATCATTAATAATTAACTGAAGCTCTGCTCAAAATCGTTTTATTGTAGAAGCGATTTATTGTTTCTTTAAAATTTAACACAACCACTCAATATTCCACCCAAGGAGCGAAGAATACTCATAGTACGGAATATACATAGCCCCATTACTGTCTCGTCGTTAGATAACGGATTCTTTTACACTAAAAAGTATCGAAATATACTATACAATATGCAGTAAAAATCATGAAAATATGCAAGAAAGTTTTTTTTTTATTAATTTAAAATTTACAAATTATAATAATTAATCATGTAAATACTTAATTAAAAAAAAATTTTTGGGGAATTTTCTAAACAAATTAATACAATTTTAAAATTTTATCTTTTATTAAAATGAATAATCATGTGCATTTCAATTTTTTTTCCGTGAAACTGTGATGTTTATCGGTTAAAATAATTTTAAAAACTGAGAACGATCGTTCAACGTCAACTGAAGTTGTTTGGGCATATTTGAAGCAACTAAGTTTTGTCGGATCTTGATAAATATCTTCGAGGTGAACATTTTCACCTAATAGAATTGCATTAATTTTTCACAGAATTTCAAGACCTTTATTTTTATTAGAAAGCTCGTTTAATTTTATTTTAAGTGTTTCCCTTTTTAATCCCGGAATTGAAAAGCTTTCATATAATGTCATAATATTACTTTCTTTAACATTCTACGAACCCACCAAAAATATATGACCCGAGGTGCGAAGAATATCCGTGGTGCAAAGTATGTCCGGCTTTCTTGTCTTTACTTTTTAATTTTTCTATTTGACAAAATATTTAATGTATTGACATAGGCGAAACTACGGGTCAGGCCAGTCAGACCATGGCCTGACCTAATACTAGCTGAATATCAATATATCATAGTAGAATTTAAAATAAAAATTAAAAACGTGATTTACGCACCTAAAATGCCTACGTTGTCCATTTCACGAAATGGATAATAACGTAATATGGATGTGTCATATATGTGTACACTGTACATGCGTAATGCGAGGATATCACCAATCTGCACTCATACGTATAGTCGTAAGTTCGTAACCACTATATTTTAAGCATTACGTTATGTATATAAATAATAACTTTCTCAATTATTTAATTAAGTTCAATGCTAATATTTTAATCAAAATAGTGAATTTATGGTGATAATTTATTTTTAATTGAGTAAAAGTAAAAATTTACCTTATTAATATTCATATAATGGTTTAATATTATTTATTTGTTATTAAATTATCTCCATTTTACTTTTACCTTATATTAGTAATTAAATATGGAAAATAACGAGGAAATAGTCACTTCAAATAGGTACTTACAAAGGAAAAATTCGAATACATTTTCTAATGTATAACAATTCTTAGAATATGCAAAAGATTGTTAAAAAAATAAAATAAATAAATAAATGAACGTTTGAGAAAAACAACCTTTTTAATTCTGTTTTAAAGATAGGATTCGCCCCCTCCCTCTTAATTGAAGGTATTACGTACTGGTTAGGTAATCACAGAGAAGTGAACTCTGTCTCTGTAATAGTGCATAAAAAATAAAATAAGAAGAAAAAGGCCTACAGAGAGGAAGGCCTATCTGGATACTCCGGTGGGCCTATTTAACCCTGATTATAAACTTACTTATTTTTAATTAATTTCATAATATAATACAATTTTTATCTAATATTAAACACTTAACGTTAACTTGTAAAATAAATTGTATTACATTAAAAAAAGGTAAATTACTGTATAAAGTTGTTATAAGAATTTTTTTTCATATTTATTTCTTGGCCTGTCCTAATAAAATTGTCTAGTTTCGCCTATGTGTATTGATAACTGACTGACACAGCAAGAGCAATCAAGATTATAGGTAGACAAAAAAGTTTACGTTGTAATCGATTATTCATCATACCTTATCTTTAGTTCAGTTATTAATGTTATTATTTAATACTAACTAAATTATTTTTAGTATTTTTACTTGACAAAATATTATTTAATATTTTTTTTTTTTAACTTTCACTTAAATATGCAATATATTTTGAATTTCGTAATAATATGCAAAAATATTCAATAACTATTAACTATGCAGAAAAAAATTTCACCATGATTCGTGAAAATAACTGACGAAAATTCAAAAAAGTGAAAAAGAAAATAATATGCGATTGCATAGAAATCCGCGCTCGGCTCATCGTATAAAAACTTAAAATATCGATAAAATTCACACTATGGTTATTCTTTGCTCCTCAGGTGGAATACTTGGTGGTTGTGTTGAAATTTAAAGAAACAATAAATCGCATCTACAATAAAGCGATTTTGAGAGGAGATTTAGTTAATTATTAATGATAAAAATAATTGTCAATTTTATGTTAAGTAGGGCTATGTAAACCCGGTCAGAATGTGTTAATTTCATCCTGGTCAATTTCGTCAGATAGTTTTTATCGGTACGGTAAATTACGTCTTGAAAATCATAAGTTAATATCAACTTTATTAGTTTATTACTAGGATTTGCACAGTCACCGACTAAAAGTACAGACGACTGCAGTCGTTACTCGTTAGTCTTATTTATATTGTTAGTCAGATAACATACGTCCAAAATGGAATTTATTATAAGTAAAAAGAACAAACGGTTAATTATTTTTCAAAGTTTTAAATGCAGATTTCATAGAATACTACGGTGAATAGAGTTCAAAGATTTAGTTGCTGTGAAAGAACATGTACGAGTTTTTTAAAACTTGATAGTAATTACAAAATAATTGAAACCCATACTAATCATAATCATTCTGAACTATCCGAACAATTATATTGAAACAAATGAAATTTATCTTCCGAAAATTTGGGCTGAAAAAAATCCTAGTTGCGCCACTGAAAAAAGTAAAGTATAGACCAGAAAACCGAATATACTTCGCACCACGGATATTCTTTGCTCTTCGGGTCAGATACTCTTGGAGGGTGTGTATCATTGTAAAGAAACAATAAATAATTTCTTCAATAAAACTATTCTGAACGATAGAAGCTAATAGTATAAAGAACAATAATAGTCGTCATTTTAAACACACTCACCAAGAGCATCTGACCTGAAGATCGAAGAATATCCGTGGTGCGAAGTTGTCCGGATTTTTTGTCAATTTTACTAAACTTTATTTTACTTTACATTTTTTTTATCTATAATTGATAAAGAAAAAGAAAAAATAATTAATGATAAAAAAGTGTTAGAAAAATGTTGAAATTTTTTTTCACATTTTCAAAATTTTCTCACGCCGAAATGCTTCTTATATTATTGTCTACCAATGTAGAATGAATGACTTTTGGACAAGTATTTCTATCCGGAAAAGTATTTACAGAGAAAAAAAAGTAAACGTCATTGTGAAAACATTAGCTTCTTCACTTCGTTCAGAATCTAAAATGTTTAGATAATTTTTGTTGTATAATATACATTTTAATCTCTAAATATAAATATTGAAAACTATTATTAGTTATAACTTTTTAAAAGCCCCTCCCAGAAAAAAATTATATCTACGCCATTATATATATATATATATATATATATAATACACTTATATATAATACACTTTTTCGAGTAGAGATACTGTTCCAAAAGTTTAAATCAGTAACTCTATAAATCGGAAATGTTGTCTAAATGATATTTTTGAAAGGTCATTTTTCAAAATTCTCAATATTTTTCAAAGCAAACGTTTAGAGTACCCGAAAATTGACAAAAAAAACGGTAAAAACTGTCATTGCCCAAATTGTCATTTTTTCAACATAACTTCAAAAATAATGAAGCTAGAAATTTGAAACTATCACCAACTACTAAAAATAGTCACGCGTACACATCATCAGATTTTCAAAATAATTTTACCAAATTTGAGGTAATTTCAGAAATTTGAAATTTGAAATTTTCTTTTTTTTAGATTTTGAACGAAGTGAAGAAGCTAGTGTTTTACAATGATGTTTTTTTTTCTTTTCTTCTGTGTACAACTTTTCGTATAGAAATACTTGTCCAAAAGTTTCGATCAATAACTTTTTGAAACCGGATTTGCCTCTAGATTGTACTTTAAAAAGGACATTTTTTGAATTTCTCAATTCTTCAATTTTTTTTTTTGGAAAAAACTACCCAAAATTTGACAAAAACGATTTGGAAACCATCATTTTTTGATCCGAATTTTATGAAACTTTAAACATAGATAAAAAATCGTATAAAAAATATTTTGGCGCAAGAAAATTTTGAAAATGTGAAAAAAATTTTTGGACATTTTTCGAAAATTTTTTTTTTTCTTATATTATTAACTTCCTTCGTTCAGAATCGTTTTATTGAAAAAATGATTTATAACCATGGCAATATAATAATTTATATTTTATTTATGTTTTTTAGTTTTCTTATCAAAAATTATAACTTTTGTTTGAACTGAAGTTTCACATTGGAACGATATTTATTTACTTATTTATTTTGTAATTATTACGAATGAATGAATTACAATCAAATCATTTAAACGTTATTGTTTACATTCAATACGGAATTGGTTTTCAATTAATTGAAGGACACATTGAAGTGGAAATAACATTTTTCAATAAAACACATAAAAGTAGAACCGTACCTGCAAATCGAAATCGAATAAATATTTATGAAAAATTTCTATGGAAAATTGATAAAAATACATTACAATACTGTCGAACAACAAATGAAATGGTCAAACTTGAATGTTTTAACATACCACATATTTACTATAGGAAAATTGACCGTAGATTAAGAATTGGACATACAATGATTAAACTCAATGAATTTCAAATTATGAGACGTGACTGGGACCAATGTGTTTTACCTATAAATTATAGGCTTTATGGTTCTAGTAGTAAATATAAATTTAGAATTATTTTAATAATTAAAGATGCGATAAATTTGGATAATTGTAGAGAAATTAAAAAGAGATTAGGATTTAACAACAAAGAGTGTTATTTTACAAAAGCAAAGCGGTCATTACAAATGAATAAACAAGGTACCTACTTCAATACATAATAGACAATTGATATTACTAATTTCTGTATTTAGCTACCTATTCAATAAGATCATATTATTTCATATTTGTCATACTTTTAAATGATTTACATTAAATGTAATATATATTAGTTATAGGAAAATTAATAGAAGGAATATCTGAATCTGTGTCATAATCAAAAACTCAGTAATTATTTATTATTTTAAAAATGTTTACTTATAGACTCAATTGGAATTAACAATGTTATTATGCACTCAATAAAACAAGAAAAAATTAATAATTACCATAAGCTAAAAGTAAAAACTGACGAGGAAAACCAAATAAAAGAAAAACTTACAGGCAAAAATGAATTTCAATTACAAATAATTGTGAATAAATACAATGACATATTAAACAAGATAAATATGATTGATGAACGTCATAATAAATCTCTTAAAAAAGAAATTAATGAAGAAATAAATACAGAAAATAAAAAAATAGAACAGCTAATTAATGAGAGCAATGAAAGTTTAAATACTACTGAATACAATGAATACAAGCTTAGAAAGTTATTGACTTGTTTGAAACTTACTGCTGAAGAAGCTTTAAAAATTATGGGGAAAATTACAAATCATTTTGATACAGAGAGCCTAAATAAACGCTCAATTATCTCGACAAGTTCAATTTCTAATTCGAGTAGTCAATCTTGTCAATCTAAAAGTGACTCGAAACAACCATATAATATATTAAGAAATATTAAAAGTAAAATAAATGAGTCAACAGAATATACAAATAAAAATAATAAAAGAAGACACTCACAAGAAATTTTAAATTTAAAAAAAATATATTGCAAATTGTCTAATATATGTAACATTATTGAAGGGAATATAAGTAATACCCAATGACATTTTATATTATCAAATTATAAATTAAAAAATGCTTTTTTTTTTGTTCAAAAAATAATTAATAAATGCAAAATGTAGTACTGTTGGAGGACAGCTGAATGAACAATAACAATATTTTAATGTGTTGATGTTATTACGTTTAAATGTATTAAGTAGGTGCTCTATAATGACTAAAATATATAAATTAAAAAATTTATGTACTTCGCTTGTTGGGGTGTTCTTCGCACCATGGATGGGATACTCTTATAGGTGTGTTGAATTTTAAAGTAACGATAAATCATTTCTTCAATTAAACGATTCTGAACGGAGCTTCAACTAATACGTAATAAAAAAATTATCAGTTTTGAAGAATTGAACTTAAATGTTGATCTACAAATTATTTTATTACATATAACATTTACGAAAAACGAAAATTGATTTTCATATACACGTAATGAATACTTCATAAATAATTTAAAATTATAATGAAATATATACATCATAATAAAATAAAATAAAGCGGCTCTAATTATCATAAATCAACATTTATGTAACATAATTTTTACTAATGCTAATTGTGGCACATCTAGTCAGTCATGGTTAAAAAAAAATTGCAGAATATTTGGTTTATTGGGTCAGATTCAAACCCGAGACCGTCGCAAACCTGGGCTAACGCCTTACGCCAGTGTCGTGTCTAGAAATGTTTTTATGGATGGGCCACTGAAGCTAAGTTCGGAATAATTTATTCCCAAATTATTTAAACAATTTTAATTTGTAAAACCTCGTGTAGAACTTTAATCCAGAAACACAAATCAAAGAGGCTTATGAATTTACAATGTTTATTTCCCCCCCCCCTTTCAGTAAAAACTTGCATATAGAAATACTGATACAAAAATCTCGATCAATCCCTTTTTGAATCAATCTTCAGCTCTAGATGGTACTTTACATTTAGCATTTTCTGAAATTCGCATTATTTAAAAAGGCTTAAACTTATTGTCTTTGTTGGTAACCCCCCCCCCCGAATCATCATGCAAAATCACGCCCAATCCTTCAACACTCCCTACCCAAGATCCTGAACCCCCCCGACCACTATTCCCTACACACTACCCAAGACCCTAACTCCTACCCAACCACCCCTACACTCTCCTATCCTACATTACCCTTGTAACCACAGCATCCATGGTGACGAGGTAACCATAGCAACCATCGTAACGATGGTAACAATGTTAACCATGGTAACATTCATTATTGCGACGTGATTATTCTATAATAACTGAACCTATGCTCAGAATCGTTTTATTGAAGAAATGATCAATCGTTTCTTTAAAATTAAATATACCCACAAAGAATATCTCACCCGAAAAGCGAAGTATATCCATGGTGCAAAGTCTGCCCGGCTTTTTGTCTTCATATTTCAAGAAAATAATTTGTATCATACATCCATACCTAGTCTATGGCCACGACAGCAATTCTTTTTACAGTTACCTATAAACTAAGGTGTTGAGGAATAAACCCCATGTTTGGGGGGATAACAATGCGGTTTTAGCTCACCATTGAAATTGAAATTCGCCCACTGTGTGCAAGTAAACGATTTTTTGTTATACACTCGAATACTGTAAACTATAATCATGCGTAAATCATAGAAAAATGTGATCGAACTAAAATTCAATTCTCACAAAGAATACATATATGAAAAGTTTAAATGAGTACAAAATTTATTTTGAATTAATATTTACCGTGTATTTGGATATATTTGTAGAAAAAAAGATATATTTAATAAGTAAATTTTAAGGCATATAATTGTATATTGCATATTTTGTAATTTTTTTAAAATATTTGTTTAAAATTATGCGTATTAGTGTACTATAAGCTATAAGGCATATACAATTTTGTCATTTTCAAATGCATATTTTAGTGAAATTTTGGTCATCAACATCCAAGCTCTAGTCATCAGTATCAACTAGAGATGGGAATTTTAACTAATTTATTATTGAATCCAATCTTTTTACACAACTCTGAACTCAGTTAAATGAATCGAATCAGTGAGCCAACTGCCAATTCTTATTTTCATTACGAAATAAATATTTCTTTTTTCGGTTTTTAAATTGGTTCCAATATTTATAAAAATGATGTATTAAGTCTCAGATAGGAATTAAGCGCTTTTAGCAATTTTTGCGCCTATGTTGACGCTTTCCCCACTGTCCAAGGTCGACCAAAATGTGTGTGTGAACTAGACATAATGTCAAGTAACTCTCATATGAAATTCAACTTTTTTCCTCTAATGAAAGCTGAGATATGAATACCACGAATACCACAAAAACGCATTAATTCTTGAAATATAGTATAAATTACTGACATAAATGTTTACCCACTTCCAGATTAGGTAGAAAGCTGACATTTTCAGGGTAAGTCCATTTCATGCCCAAATCAACAGAAAAAAAAATCGAAAAATTTGAAATAAAGGGGGATTCCCCTTTATTTTGGAAGTTCCATATAATTAAAAATGTATAACTTGATTGTGTTTGATAAATACCAAAATGAAGACTAAAAAGAGGCTTCAAACAGTTTTTTAACTTTTTTTAGGGAAAGTGAGAGTAGGGATGAAAATGATTTATCTATGAAAAGATTATAAACCTCAAAATTTTGCTTTCACATGCAAACTCAACATACATCAATGGTTATTTATTTTACAACAGACGACATTATACATTAATTGCTCTTTAATTTTAAATTTTGAATTGTTGTAGTGTAGTATACTTAAAAAAAGTTTATTTTGGACGGGTTATTAATTAGCTCAAGGGCGCCCGCAGAAATATAAACCAGGGGGGGCCAAAGTCAAAAATTACCTTTAAAGAAAACCCTCGGGTTATGAGTGGACACGTTTTTAGTTCAAATAAATCACACATTGTATTATTCATATATCACATGACATTTATCACAAAATAAAATAATTATATCAATCTTTATAATATTAGTTTTATAAATATTCTTTTGTAATCTATGGTTTTATAATAGTCTTCATGCTTATATAGT
>JAIPRM010014545.1:0-10687 GCA_025469315.1 Stegophylla sp. TES_Ste_2020
TTTATTCAGATCATGTACATTAAGGTTTATTTAATATTTGAAATGTTTGAAAATTGATTATTACTTATTATCACATAGACTGATAATATCTATTTGTAAACATTGCCCAACCTGCAAATGGCGAGGACACGGTATAGAAGATCTTCTATACCGTGGCGAGGATTCATATTTAGATGCATAGTCTAGTACGAAGTCCGCTATCTAGTATATTATATATATCTGTGGTGCCAACATAATTGCAATGTGATTAGACAACAGTTAATTTGCCTCTTTAAAACCTATATTATTCGATCACGGCCAACAGAAAATGATGAAAATAATAATAAAACAAAACCTAATCAATTTTCAAGATTTATGTTGAAATAATTAGGTTTATAATCGACATTTACGCAATTATTATTTATTTTAAATGGTACTGAACAAAATATAACAAAAACATATTTTTGTACTCTGTGCGAAGTAACGATTTCCACTGCACATCTCAAACAATAATACAAAAATTGTGTGAACATTGTCAGATAATAGTAAAATATAAAATTGGCCGAGTAAAAATTTAAAAAAAAATGTTTGTCATCATAACAAACATAATAATAACTAAGTGAAATTGTCTTCAAATACACTGACACTCCACTCGAAATCGTCTTCTTGAAGAAATTATTTATCATTCCTTTAAAATGTAATATATCTTATAAGTGTATCCTTCTGGCTCCATTCGAGGAGCGAAGAATACCCGAAGTGCGAACAACGTCCTTTAAAAATTACGCTTCTAACCTGAGAAGATTTTAAATCTATTAGGAGGAATGGATAAATGATAATATAATCAAACTCAATATTTTAACACGATATGCTAACAATAATAATTAATACAAAATACATTAAACTAATATGACAATATGACAGAATTTAACAACACATTCAAACAGGGTTGGTTTTAACCTAACCAGGTTGGCAGGACCTATTTACTATACAACTATATTTACTATGTTACACAGAGATAGTACATATGGTGCAATAACATTCTTTTAACATTATAAGTTATAAATTATAATACTACGTGGAAATTATTGCCACCAAGGGTTCTCAACCTCTTGAGGTTTACGCCCATAACTTTTCAGTTCATGCACTACTATAAGACTGAATTATAATAATATGTTATAAACAATATATATATATATATATATATTATACTACATAAATACATCATGACTTTAATAATTATTAATGTTGGGTATTAACATGAATAATATTCTTCGAATTATTGAAAATAGTATTGTTACCTAGTTGTAACCACAGTTTAAGATATCTTAAACAATGGTCGTTACACAATGATGACCTATAATAGCATACTTACAAAAAAAAAAAATAATAAAAAACGAAATATGTATAGATAACCATAAGCAACATTTTCATGTTCCTTGGTGAAATGTGGTTTCATTTGAATATTTTCACGCCTTCCCAGGGGGGGGAGGAGCCTCCCAGGTTGAGAACCCTTGGCATAAACGATTGTAGTTTCTGTATTTAATATTACAGAGAATTCTAATTGAAATACCTATTATTTACGTAACACTACTATACTATTTTTATTTTTTTTTGTACAAATCGCCATGGAATATACATATGTAATAATAGATACTACTATAGTGGTTAGTGTACAAAGCCAAAACGAAAAAATGAATAATTACTTATTTATCGTATAAAACGAGTTCGAAAACGCTTTATTACATTTAGCTAGAAAATATGATGTGAACATTTTTGAAAAAAACAGGTGTTATGAAATTAACGGCAATGTAATAAATTGTACGCAAAAGAAACAGAACGTACTTACTACTGTAACAGAGAAACGTACATGGAACACGTAATTTTTTTTTTTTTATCCTGTAAAACAATTATACTTTAAAAGTAAAAAGGCAAATGGTAAAAGCACTATACTACGTTTTTGTGTCGTCGTATAACCATATCGAATTTAACTTCGTCGGAGATCTAAGGCATTCATCATCGAAATATTGCAAGTATCAGAGTGTTTTATAAAAATTTTGTTATCATTACTAAAAATTCAGGTGCGGCTCCAGGGAGAGGGGCGGCACGGGGACCATGGCCGCAACCGAAGCTTGCCGAAATTTTTAAATTGTTTTTCCTGCGTGCATATTAAAATATCGATTTAAATATTAAATACTGGAAAAAAAAAAAATGTTAATATTTTATCCAGAAAAATATGTTAGGTACGTACAATGTAATGACAGTAGGTCGTGGCATTGATTTTAATAATTTATCATAACATTATATGTTATGGTATTATTATTGCACCAAAGTATTGCGTACTTAAATAACTAAATACTGCGTAGTGCGTATCGTTTCACATTTATTTTTAAATGATAATTTTGAAAAAATGTATAAAAGTATAGTTGAATTCCACCGACGTGATTGCTACAGTATTGTTTTTACAGTTAAAATGGTAAAAATATGGTATTCAAATTTCTAATCCTACCCCTATACTATATAGCCTTCACTTCACTTCGCTTTACTTTATTTAATTTTACTTAACTTCACTTAACTTTAGGTTTTTTTTTTTTTTAACTAATAAATAAAGAAAAAAAAAAAAAGTGAAGAATTTGTTGGTGGTTTCAAAAAGTTTACTGATCGAGACTTCTGGACAAATATTTCCATACCGAAAATGTGTTTGCAGATAAAGAAAATGGTAATAAAATAAACATCATTGTAAAAACATTAACTTCTTCACGCCATTCAGAATCCTAAAAAATAATTAAATGAAACGAGACTAATGGAAGTATAGATAAATATTAAATAAGTTAGTACCTAAAGACAGGTTGAAATAACTTATGAGTGTTTATCAGCATGAGACGCGTTCAGAATTAAATGTATGTACTTGTTCCTTCATAAAAAAATATCTTTTCAGTAGCACAATTATTATTTCCATAATTTTAAAATAAAATCTAAAATATCAATTTAGATTTATAATATTTTAAATTTGGTATTTATATATGTTTTAGATTCTGAACGAAGTGAAGAAGCTAGTGTTTTTACAATGATGTTTATTATTATTATTTTTTTCCTGTGAGCACCATTTCGTATGGATTTACTTGTCCAAAAATTTCGATCATCAACTTTTTGAAACCAGATATGCCTCTAGTTGCTACTTCAAAAAGTTCAATTTTTTTAAATTTCCCAATTCTTCATTTTTTTTTTTTGAAAAAACTACAATAAATTTTGACAAAAAAGATTCGGAAACCATCATTTTTTTATCCAAACTTTATAAAAATTTAAGCAAAGATAGACAATAAAATGAGAATGATTTTGGACCAAGAAAATTTTGAAAATGTGAAAAAAAAATTTGGACGTTTTTCTAACATTTTTTCTTATTTAATTTTTTTTTTCTTTATTTATTAGATAAAAAAAAAGTGAAGTAAAGTAAAGTAGTGTAATGTAAGGTATAGACAAGAAAGCCACCACGAATATTCTTCGCACTTCGGGTCAGATACTGTTTTTCTTTATGTTATTAACTTCCTCCGTTCAGAATCGTCTTATTAAAGAAATCATGTATAATTTCTTTAAAATTGTATACTATGAGTATATAACCTAGGAGCGAGGAATATCCGTGGTGGCTTTCTTTAAAAAAATTCTGATGTTTTAAGGACCGTTAATATAATAATATAATGTACGATAATGTTGTCGGAATTATGGCAAACCTCTCGTTTTTTGTTTAACTATAGGCGGTACACGTGACAATGAAGGTTTCTGTCAAGTTGTATTTTTGTCAGTTTTTGCCATTGTTTGTGTTGTTTGTGAGTGTAATATATGTAATCATTATTATTATTTTACTGTACGTTATTTGCTGCTTGTCCAGGAATAAATTACTTAAATAAATAAATATTATTTGGAGGTTTTGGTGAATCGAAGGTATTTTGATTTTTTTTTTTTTTTTTTTTTTTATTATCATAAACAGGTGACCGATACATTCGCGACGTTACGCTCTTATGACTATGGTAAGAACGACAAACGCAAGTGATATAATAAAGATTTTGAGAGTGCGAACACCTCTTTTTTTTTTTTTTTAGATTTAGGGCTCAAAAAGGGTCTTATCTACAATTACACATCATACCTATACTGAGTGTTGACTATATTATTTATCACATTTTAAAATATTCTGCGATAATATTTTGATGATTTTTGATAATATATGATAATAATGAGGAAAATGATTTTGATAATATATAATCATATTGTTATCTATCTATATTAAAATTGTATAGAGTTTCGATTAAGAAAGGACGATTCCCGATACTTTTTTGTCAAATTTTGGGTAGTTTTTTAAAATTTTCGAGTAAACTGTTGAGCATTTCGAAAAAAAAATCTCAAAATTACCATCCGGAAGTCAATCAGAATTCAAAATGTTTCTGGCTGAAGCTCAGAAATTCATGAATGACTAACACCTATTAATAAGTCGCATAATTATTTTTGTCTAATTTTTACGAAATCCGTTGACTGTTCTTATTTACACGGCAATACAGCAAATTCGCCTGATTTAATCCTCTCGGGAAATAATTGTGTTATCATTCATAAAACGCTAATTCCGAAAGTTGAAATGTTTCATTAACAGGTATTCGTTTAATAAGTCTCCATACTCTAAAATAATATTCTAAATTAATTTCTTATATTTGAGGGAATTTTTTGATTCAACAGTATTATCGTACGGTAAAGTGTGTCCGAATAAACTTAGATCCGAATTATTGGATCGTGCAAAAGAAAAATGTTCAGCGGAAAACAATAAAGAGAAAGAACCAATAACACGTCGTGGGACATCCGAAGTAAATAATTTCCCACGAACAATTGAGCAAAAACTAGACCATTTTGATCCTACGAATAATGTATACTTTAAACAGGTACGTTCTGTTATAGAATTCAATAATGTATTAATCATCAAGCTAAATTTTCCGTTCACTCATACATTTGAACTTTTTAGAGATATTATGCTTATAAAGGTAATTATGCAAAAGGGAATCCGGTGTTTTTGTTGGTCGAAGAAGGCGAATTAGAATATTCCAGATTAGAAAAAGGAATATGGAATCATTTTGCCAAAGAGTCGGGTGCATTGTTATTAGCTTTGGAACATCGTTGGTACGGCAATAGCTATCCTGATAAATGGTATGTTCGATTTTAAACTGTACCCATGTGTTGTTAAATTGTGATTTTAATAACACAATTATACATTTTTTTTTTTTTTATCGAACAATTATTTAGGCTTCCTTACGAGTTTAATTATAAATACTTGAGTAGTCAACAAGCCTTGGCAGATTTGGCATTCTTCGTTGACGAAATAATTCTTCATAACCCGGAAGACATCATTATACCACCCGATGCGAATTGGATAGCATTGGGATCATCGTACGGAGGGACGCTAGCCGCCCTGTTGAAATTGGAATATTCTCATAAAATAACAGCGGCTCTGACTTTCGATGCTCCATTATTGCCAACAGTGGCTTATGAAGGTATGTTCAAACATATAAAATTGTTAAGAAGTTGATATTCAGTGAGATATTGTAATATATTCTACATCAGTGGCGTATTTAGGGATTCGGACCCCTCCAAGACCTCGTCCAGAATCAATATTAGGTGTTAAATATTGTCTTTTTGTAATGTTCTTTGTTATTATTGTTATGTTTTTATGTTAGATTCTGAACGATGTGAAGGAGCTAGTGTTTTTACAGTGATGTTTATTAATTTTTTTCTATGAACACTTTTTCGTATAGATCTATTAGTCGACAAGCCTTGATCAGTTAGTTGATGAGAGGTCATTTTATGAATTTCTCAATTCTTCAATTTTCTGATGTTTATATATTTTATTGTAATTTGAAGTTATTTATGGTTTATTCAATGGTTGTAAGGGAATATATGAATATACATTTTTGTTTTTTGTTAAATATATTAAATAAAAAATTTAATTAAAAAAGTAAAGTGAAGTAAATTATAAACAAGAAAGCCGGACATACTTTACACTACAGATATTTTTCGCTCTTTGAGTCAGATACTCTCGGTGGGTGTGTGGAAAATGACGATTATATTGTTGTTCTTTATATCATTAACATCCATCGTTCGGAATCGTCTTATCGAAGAAATAATTTATTGTTTTTTTAATATTCTACACGCCCGCCAAAGGTATAAAACATATTGTGGTATTCGTGTTAGACATTTTTTTAGAAGCCTACTCCCTTGGAAAAAATCCTTAATACGCCACAACACTACATGTAATCAAACATCAAAAAAGGTGCAGGAGTGTATACACTATGCACGATCTATCGCAATTGTGGGTTTAAAATTAATATAATATATCAAAAAGGTAAAAACAAAATCAAATTTTTAATAAAAAATGATCCCTATATTGAGTGAAGCATCTTTGTATAATCGTATTTTTTTTTTTTTTTCTTTAGGGTTCTATACTAATGTAGAAATCCAGTGCGAAAAGGAGATGGTCAATGAGACAATAAAAGAAGCATTTGACGAGCTTAAAAGACATTTTAATTCTTGTGATGAAATCCCAGTGATTAGAGAAAAAATAGAGTGTGTTAATGTTCAATTTAAAACACATCAAAATACATTCAAGTAATCTATAGGAAATTCAGTAAAAGAGCTAATTTACAGATCTCTTATTGACAAAAATTTAAATATAAATCGGTTAGGATAGGTTAGGTATGGCTCTCAAATGCAGGTAGTCGATATTTATAATATAGAAATATGGAAACCTTAAAAAACATAATTATTCATATAAAAAAATTGTTTTTTTTTTTTTTATATACAAAATTATTTAATAAATATAATATAAACATCACAAAAGATCGGGGAAATAATAAAAAGTAAACAATTACTAACTGTTTTTGTTCTTCACTCAACCGTTTAGTAGTTTCTGCAGAATTCAATTTGTAACTGATATGCAAAATCCATTTCAAAAATTTTATCCACAAATGCAAAGACGACAATCCGTACTTTAAATTATCTTCATTAATTTTTTAAATTCATGTACCAATTAGATAATATTTATGATCTATAGGGTGACTGATGGAAACTTTTGAACTTTTGAACTTTTGAAGTAATTATATTGCTTAAGTCTTGAAAAAAGTAACGTAACAATTGTTAAACATTGTCAATATAAATTAGACAGTTATTATTGTCTATAATTAACTGAAGTGCACCTCAAAATCGTCTTAATGAAAAATGATTTGTCGTTTCTTTTTAATTTTACATGCCCACTTGCCCAAATGAAGAATACCCATGGTGTGAAGTATATCTGGTCATTTAATTTATCATTATTACTGATTCAAAAACCTAAAAAAATCATTTAAGAATTATTACCTATATTTTAGGTTTATTATTGATATTATTTCAGTTCACATAAGTATTTTTTTAAGTCATCAACAATCAACATCCTGGTCTAATTAATTGCTAATAATTAGTATCCTAGATCACTAGACATTGTTATCGTTACACTACAGTTTGAAACTAAGTACACTTGGTTAAGGATCAGCGTCAATTTTCTGACTATTTTGTAAAATGTTGTTATTGTTACATAAACGTGGTTTGCTATATTATGTAAATGTAGATCTAAAGTTAAAAAAATATAGTTAACAATAATTATTGTGATGGCATGAGAGATTTAATGCGCCCTATAATCACAAATAGTAACATAATAATTTATTATATTTTACAGGTTTTGTGATTCTAGTAAAATGTTAATAAGTACAGAAGTAAAGAATTATATAAATTTTCTGTACTGGTCGTTATTAAACATTCTTGGCTTAACATTACAATTTGGAAATGAAAGTGAACGAACACTAAAAACAGATGTAATAAACATTCTCAGAAACGACAAAATACCAAATGCAGTAATTATTATTTTGTTACGCATACTCCTCTTTTTGGAATTTTATTTGAAATGGATTATTATTATAACACAGTGATTACTATTAACTACTACACATAGATAATTTTACATTTGTATTTTATTATTTTTATTTTGTAGTTGAATAGATTAGGAGCAGCTGTCAAATTTGTGTTACGAAGTTATAACATAGAATGTTTAATTATTGATATTTATAGTGTATTATATAGTTATAGAGATAAGTCACCTGATACAGAAAAAACACTTAATTATTTGCTATATAGAGGACTTGGAAGTAAGTATGTATTAGACGTACACGTACAAAAAGTAAAGTATTGACGAGAAAGCCGGACACACTTTGCCACCAGGGATATTCTCCGCTCTTCGGGTCAAATATCTTTGAAGGGTGTGTATAATTTTAAAGAAACGGTAAATCATTTCTTAATAAGACGATTCTGAACGAAAGAAGTTAATAGTAGGTATAAAGAACAATAATATTCGTAATTTTCAACACACTCACCAAGAGTATCTGACCCGAAGTGCGAAATACGTCCGGCTTTCTTGTCTATACTTGACTTTTCTTTACTTTACTTTGCTATTTCTTATTTAATAAATAAAGAAATAAAATTTAAAGAGAAAAAAATCTGTTAGAAAAATGTCCAAATATTTTTTTCACATTTTCAATTTTTCTTTTCGTGCCAAAATGTTTCTCATATTATTGTCTATCTATGTTTAAATTTTCATCGAGTTTGGATTAAAAAATAATGGTTTCTGAATCATGTTTTGTCAAATTTTGGGTAGTTGAAAAAAAAAAAATTGAAGTATTTAGAAATTCAAAAAATGTTCTCTTTAAAGTACCAACTAGAGGCAAATCCGGTTTCAAAAAATTACTAATCGAGATTAGGAAAAGTAGGTCCATATAAAAAAGTGTTCAAGGGAATAAAAAAGAAGAAAAAATTGTTACATCATTGTAAATACACTAGCTTCGTTCAGAAACCAAAACTATATTTTCAAAAAACATAACTGTTTTCGAAAAAAAAAAAATAATAATAATAATTATAATAAGTACACTTACTCTAATGCTAACTAGACATTTGGCAAGAGTGAAAAACAAAAATATAATAAAATTGATGAAATATTTAAAATTGGAAAGTCATCTCTCTCAATTATTCTTATGATAAAATGTGTAATATTACAGATCGACAAACTCTGTACAAACGTTGTACAGAGTGGGGTCAATTCGAGACTGCTGATAAAGAAGATGGAATATTTGCTAAACTTATTCCAATAGACTTTTATATGAGTATTTGCAAAATTGTTTTTGGACTATTGTAAGTTAATTTAATGTAAAACGTTTCAATACCTTTTTTTTTTTCACACGCTTTTTACCACTGCTAAATAACTACCAAGCCGTACGAGTAAAATAAAATATTATGTCAAGTGTCTTGTTATATTGTTGTTTGATATATAGGTATGATGCTGAATTTTTGGAAAAGAAAATTAAAAGAACTGATATGTTTTACGGCGGACGGGAAATTAACGCGAAGAACGTTTTATTCGTCATGAGTGATGATGACTTTTGGTTACAACTGGGCTTCTCGGGTAGAAAATCATGGAACCAAACCACAGAAGACGCGAGCAATGCAGTATTGCTTAAAGCAGGTAGGTAATGACCATGTGTTTTTTTTTTTTTTTTTTTAATTTCTAAACAAATTAAAATTATTGTCGATTGAGAAAATGCATATTATATTTGTTAATTTGAATTAAATTAATAATTAGTTTTGTATTTATAGAAGACGAAGCTAATAATATTAAAAAATGGAATTACATTTTAAAAACGCTAAAGATTTGGTCGAGAATAGGAACTACAGAGGAAAATATTAGACGAAATTCGGGGCAGATTACAGCCGTAGTACCCATTGAAACGAGTTATACCGAAGACGACTCGAGCGACTTCAGCGTCGGTGATTAATTTACAACATCGCCTCTCAGTTACAATTGATCTGTTCTATCAAAACCACAGGATATCGAAGACAAATATAAATTAGTTTTATTTTGCTATAATTTTAACTTGTAAATTGTTATTTGTAATATCAATGCCGTACTATTTTTATAATGCATTTAAAATATTAATAATCAAACAAAAAAATAAATGTGAATTATAATTACTTGAAATTAAATTTGTACATTATATATATATATATATATATATACATATTGTTCTTCCTTTCAAAGTAAATACAAAATATAAGTTGTGGATCCAAGGGGGGAATTAATGAATTAAGTACCCCTGAGCTCTTTATTTGAAATAAATTACAAAAATATACAATCAATTACATATTTTATTATTACATATTACATACATTTAATCACTGACGAGCCACTCCATCTAAATTGACTTTCACCTCTTCCAATTTCTATATTATGTTTGATAAGGTATACGATAAGGTGTATGTGAATATATGAAAATCAATTTTCATTTTTCGTAAACGTTGTACACATGTAACAATATAATTTGTAGTTCAATATTTAAGTTTAACTTCTTCAAACCTAAATAATTATTATTGTGTATTAGTTGAAGCTCCGTTCAGTATCGTTTTAATCAGTGCCTATTTTTTGTCACTTTTCGTATTACACACTTTTTTGTGTATGATGGGTAGAAAACTTTGTTAAGGGGAGTGTGAAATTATTATTATTATTTTATTATTATTTTTTTTTAACCATTTATCAATCATTTAAAACATTTTTATCAAATCCATTTATTTGTTTATTATTATTATTATTTTTTTTTTTTTAGAT
>JAIPRM010014546.1:0-10687 GCA_025469315.1 Stegophylla sp. TES_Ste_2020
AAAAATAATGGTTTCAGAGTCTTTTTTGTCAAATTTCGGTTATTTTTTTCCATAAAAAAAAAAAAAAAAAAATTGAAGAATTGAGAAATTCAAAAAAAATGATCTCTTTAAGGTACCAATTAGTGGAAAATCCGGTTTCAAAAAGTTACTGATCGAAACTTTTGGACAAGTAGATCCATACGAAAAATTGTATACAGAAAGAGTAAAAATTAAAAAAAAATAATAATAATAAACATCGTTGTAAAAATACTAGCTTCTTCATTTCGTTCAGAATCTATTATAATACGAACGTAATGTTTTACTGCATGAATAATACCATATTGTTATAGTTTTCTATTTTTACTCTAATGTCATTCGATTCGAATCCGGCACTTTAAAGAGTGAGAGGGGCAATACTTCTCCTCGATTCGCCAGTACAGTGAATTTATACATTTTATAAAATCAAGTTTCAAAACCAAAAAATCACTAATGTCACATAAGACAATAATATTAAAAGTTCGAAAAAATGTTTCTTAAGTTTCCATATGAAACACGAGAGAATTTCACACACGTTCAGTGGCGGATTCACGCCTAGGCAACCAAGGCACGTGCCTCGGGCGCAACATCATTTGGGGGGGGCGCTGAACGTTTTTAGTATATCATATATTACATTATAATAATAATAAAAAGAAAAATACGTGAATAAAAATATGAATTTTATGTTTTTAAAGTATTTATAATATAATGATTGATAATAATAATATATCAATATATTTTAGACAATATCAATAAACACACATAGAATTCAATTTTTTTAACACATCTATGTGCACTCTGTTAATTTTAAATTAAACAACCTTATTATGTTCTCTATGTAAACGACCATTTTATTTTTTTTTCAATTCCTACATTCTGTTTCTTATTTAAATCTTTTTATTTTCATTAAATATTTATTTTCTTAACCTGATAATTAATTTTTTAAATCGAAACCGACCGTTAATGAAAAAATTATAATGCTCCAGGTTAAATTTATTTTATATTTTTATATAATATTATGTACCTAGTGTAATAGCTAACGGTACATAATTTTTTATTTATTTTATTTCGTTTTTATACACCTATATATAATAGGTTTTTTATTTTATTATTCAGTATTAATCTTTAAACATTTTATTTTGTTTTATCATTGATTACAATAATTATTGAAAAATATGAAATATTTACCAAATATTAAACATTTTCACGGGTACACTTCATAAATATCTGAAAAACATTTGACCGATTCTGAGGTAAGTATGGATCTTTAAAAATATTGGACATTTTTCATTTTTTGTCAATTTTTATTCGATAAAAATTTTATCTCTTGATATTTAGACCGGAACATTTTATTTAAACTCATTTATAAATATTCCTCATGTGCACTGAAAATATTCCGAAAACCATTAGTGTACTATTTTCTTTTTTCAAAGGCTGTTTAAAGTTAAAATTCGTACAAAACTGGTAATTTTCATGGAAAACAATGATTTGTTTTTTCAATCAAAGGCTTATGAAACACTTTATTCTCGATCCAGTTGAAATTTTCTTTAACCAAAATTTTATTCACGTGTTATTCCGTTTACAATCGCAGATCGATTTTTCTTATTATTATGTAAAACGGTATAAAATATGGAGTGTGGCGTTACCGAATATTCGCTTGGAATCGTTTTATCGAACGAATGATTTATGTTTTCTGTTTTAAAAATTCAAAACACTCACCAAGCGTATTCCACCGCCGAGGAGTACGTCGACTTTTTTCTTTTTTTCACCGAGGGTTTCTTTCCGTCACGAGGCGCCCCACTGTTGTAATGCCTAGGGGCGCAAAAAATGCTAAGTCCGTCCCTGCGACACGTTAGTTTTGTAAAACAAATAACTCTAAAAAAAAAAAAAAAAACAAAAAATGTACAAAACGGGTAACGCGGGGCGTGGGTTTTTTTTTGCCCCTCTTAGCCTTCCTCCCGTCTACGTTCCAACCTAGCCACTACGATGTATAAACATAGTCGCCAGTTCAAAGCATTTTGTCCGAATCACCTCGCCCGGATCTTTACGGTCGTGCGACCAACAAAAGTCAAAAGTTCGCAGTTATTATAATATTACACATAATAATATTATTATTATTATTATTATTATGTAATACAGTGTGCGAAACGAGACGCTCTCGTGTATCGCGTTCGGTGTTTTATTTCAATATATATATATATATATATTATTTATTATTATTTTATGTCATTTTGTCGTTGTTCCACTTGTACTGCAACAAAAGTAGATTGTTGGCAGTGCCTATTTTTAACGTGAAATAAATACTACTCACTCCGGACGGCCTTCGCCTAATAGTGTTATGATTTTATCATCACGATTTATTGGTTTAGTAGTGTAATGAAGAATTTTTAATGTGCACACAACGAGTATACCAGCCGTATAAAAATATCATTTGGAAATTGATTTTATTCAATACGGACAAAGTCCAATTTCATACGCATTATTAAAATATAACAATAGTGACAAATTTTAGTTTGTAAATAGAATAAAGATTAATTATAGTGTATGGTTAAATAGTATATAACAACAATTAATAACATTTAAAAAAAAGCCGGACACACACTTCGCACGACGGGTGGGATTCTCTTGACGGGTGTGTTGAATTGTTTTAAAGAAACGATAAATCATTTCTTCAATCAAAACGATTCTGAACGAAGGAAGTTAATAATATAAATATAAAAAATAGTAGGTTAAATACCGTTATTTAATATTGTATACATATTCATGTACACACATGCATATAATAGTGTACACATTTATACATGGCAGTCCGTGTAATATGTGACAGCTGACTTTTTTTCAGTCTTACCCCTGTAAAATGTTTAATTCTTTGTCCGTAAGAAATTTTATTGCACCAAAATATTCGCATCGAAATTCTCTATCAAGATTACCAAATTTCAAAACAATCGGTTTGGCCAATTTTCTTATATGTACGTTAAAGTGCGTGATTTTAGATAAAACTAACGAATTTAGTCGAAATTCTAAATTCAAACGGTTATAAAAAAAAAAAGCTGAGTTAACGATTTCTGAGATTTTTTCAGGTCAAGGAGACATATATGTCAGTGAGATCATATTAAATTTTCAAGTCTTAATATCAAAAATCAAAAATTTAATTCCATAAAAACTAACAAAAAATGAGAAATTTCCGAAATTTTCAAAATGCTGTACTTATCTGAAAATTAATCAAATCTTTTTGAAACTTTTATGATATGTTCTCGTCACTTTTTTTAGTCCTTTCAAGTCCTTAGCTACATTATTTTAGAAGTTATGTCAAAAAGTTATTTTCAATTTTACGGAAATTTCGGTAATCGCATATTTTGCCGTTTTTTGACAATGCTTTTCAGTTTTTTCGCATTTAAAAAAAAAAAAAAAAAAAATGAGAAATTTGAAAAATGACCTCTCAAAAGTACCATCTGGGTTCGATTTTGGATCTATAAAGTTACTGATCGAAAATTTTGAACGAGTATTTCTATACGAAAAAGTGTTTAAAAAGGAAGAAAAAAAAATAAAAATAAACATCATTGTAAAAACATAAGCTTCTTCACTTCGTTCAGAATCTAAAAACATTCACAAACACACAGATAAATATAGTGAATTACAATATAGGCACCATAAAGATTTTCAATTTATTTCCATAATATAATATTTAATTAATAATTAAAACGAATTTATTAATGGAAAAGAGAAAATAATTACTTGAATAGATTATGAACATTATCAGTTTGAGACATTAAAATATTAATTGGGCGATTCGACATATTGTAATTCTGGGAGAACTAATGAATATAAAATAAACGTTTGTTTGGAGTGCAGCTGTGATTAGTTACTTTTTAAAATATTTAATAGGCTTAATTTAATTAAAGAATCATATCGATTTCATTGTATTTTAAAAGTTTAAAGAGAAAAGAGTTGTAGGCAGTAATATTTCACGGAGCCTCGAATCGTCGGAATCGGTGAAACTACTAATAGGAGATTCCAAAGTCAATTGATATTAATTAATATTATAATACCTGTGAATTTCATTCGACGTTAATTCAAAACGAAATTTTATCGCTGTAGCCGTTATTCGCCGGCAATAAAATAATTTCACGATTTTCTTAATATTAAACGTTTACCCACTGTTGGTCGTCATTTATGTTGATTTGTATTTGAATAAATGTGAAATAAAAAATAATATTAATTAACACCGTTCCACGACCGCGTACACAGGGTCATACACAGGGCCGTATTGACCTCCAGTGGCGCCCCTGGCGAATCACTGCATTTGCGCCACCCCTTCTCACTACTCAAAATTAGAAAATTCCATTTTATTTTAACAAAAAACCATTTGAGATATTATATAAAACATGTATAAATTTATAGTATATCACGTAATAACTATTTTTTACTAGTAATCATGTAAAATTACATTTTTGTTTTTCTAATCTTAAGTTACTTTAAATGTAGTTAAGTTTGGTGAATCATATAGTGTGTATTATTTTACAAAACAACTACACAATATATTAAATAAATGTGCATGTTTAAAATATTATGTGAAAAATATTATATGAGTAACATTGAAATTTGCACCCCTCTAAGAACTACTACACTGGCCCATGGGCCCTTTTGCCCTGCTCTGAATACGGCCCTGGTCATACACTGCAGTGCATCTATGAGTCGACGATGTTCTTAGTCGTGTATTTCAATATGATTTCTATTTACATTGTTATCGTTATTATAGTCGTGCAACTGTAACTTTTACCCCCACGACTCGTTCGTTATAATTTATTTGCTTATATTACGGAAATAAATATTACAATTACAATTACAATTTAATAATAATAAGACAGTGTGTGAAGTTACGCTTAAAAATACAAAAAAAAAAAAAAAAAAAAACTTTTAACATATAATACGGTTATAGAAGTAATTAAAACAATGATTGTAGAAAAATAAAAAAAACATAGTTAAATACAATATTAAGAAGTAGTCCTGCGAGAAATAGATATTACATAATAATATAATTGTTACAAAATAGAAAGACAATAATCTGATAACTTAGATAATAATATGTTAGTATGGAAGAGATCAATGTCATGCATTATTTTATTAAGGAGGTTACCCCATCGGACGTAAGAACATTAGCAGGAGAAAACATTGAAATAATTAGTTTTCACGTCGATAACATAAAGAAAATCTTTATTCCTGGAATTTATTGGGTTAATTTCGAAAAAAATACCCGTTCGACAAGTTCAGGACAGTCTATACCGTTATTAAGCAACTTAAATAAAAATTTATTGTTTAGTAAAAAAAAAAAAAAAAAAAAATCACTTATTCAGTGGATTCTGCACTTTAGACGAACAACAAATTTGACCAAGATTATTAGATTTCCAAAATTAATTACGCATATTCCAAATTGGAATGAACTAAAATGAAAACGAAAAAAAAAAAACATCTCTGAAATGATGTCATTATTGTTATTCGTATTTTTGTTTTTTAATATCGTTTTATTTATTATTATTATTATTATTGACTGCAAGAGTAGACTAAAATATCGTATCCAATATAAAGACTTTTCTTTGTCCCGTTCAACAGTCTGTGCAACAATGACAAATATTTGCGGTGAGAAAACTCGATATTTTATTATGGAATTAAAGGGGGCTTGTAAAAATATAATATGAATCGTTTCTCAGAAAGTGTGCGGCGGCAGTAGACGAATAATGAAATAAAATCCGGACATTTTTTTTTTTTTTTTTTCATTATTTTTAATATTTATGCGGAATTTCGCGATTGGTTTTTGTCTGCTCATAATGCCCGTAGTCTAGAACGCAGTACATATATGTCTAAAATTACTTTATTTTTATCACATGATAAATAAATAATAATAATATTGCAGACTTTAATATTTAATAACACTAGGTGTGATCCAATCCGGGTTTATTATATTTTATAATATATTATTTATTAAAAGGGAGGAGATTCGCAGTACTTAAATGGATAAGAAAGAAAAAGAAATGATTCTAGGCGAAACTGCAATTAATTATAGACAACAATAATTATCAGTTTTACATTGAGTAAAGGTATGATTAACAATAGTTACATATTTACTATATTCTATCCGAAATTCGTTTATTCGTTTATGATTAAGCATTGTTGACGTTTTCAATATTTAAAAAATATTACTTTTGGAATAAGTAATAATGGAATAATCCCCGTGTCCAATTAAATAATGGTGCAAGTAATTAATTTCGACTTGTTTTGAAAATTAAAAATCTCATGATTAAAAATCGCCTCAACTGACTTTAACAAAAACAGAAATATAAGTTGACAAATATATTTATTATGTAAAACAATAAATTGAATATTTTACGTAATAATTAGGATTAACCGTTATTTTGGATCAACCGCCGAAAGAGCAGTAATTCTAAAATTTGAACGTTTGTGAAATGTTGTTCAGAGAGCTATTTTCGTCAGTGCATGTCCTTAAACCATTTTATAAAGGAGTGGGTGAACATGTCTTAACTCGGTAATATGTAGATTATGATAATGAGTAAATAATTTACTGTGCACTTAATCTATCATTGAATACTTACAAATAATAGTCGTGAAAAATGTGAATATAGAAATAAACATATTTTCAAAATTGCCGAAGTTGTTCACTGAAGTGGAGTTGAGTATTAAAACTAAAAAAAAAAAAAAAATATATATATATAAATTATAAATGACGACCTCAACAGTTTTGAAATTCTTTCTCTCATCACATGTCTTGTATAATATGTTGCTGCAACAATATAGTGTTTTTTATGAATTGATATTATTTTATTTTGATAGAAAATAAAAAAAAAAAAACGTTAACTACTCACTGAACATCAAAACAACGTACATCGACATTCATATTATATTATACTATGTATATTATTCATGTATTTTATGGTCACGTCGTTTACATTAATTTAAATATCTATGTGTTATGTGTGCAGTAACGCCATTAATTCGGGTCAGCGTCGATATTTTTTCTTTTCTCAAAGGTATTCCCTCTAACTAATAACTAACCTCATTGCCCCCTCCTTCCACGAATACGCCCCTGCAGGTGGTCGTTTTTTTTTCCGTTTAATCAAATTTCAAGTCGTCGATTCACCAATATAATATTATACGGTTTACAAGTAGCACTTAACCTAAATAATTAATAACAATTTGAAAATTTTCGTTTTCATCGTCAACCCCCGGGTATTCGCGAATCGTTCCCATCACCATCGCACAGGTATTAGCTTGCGCCGTGTGGCGTGCGTGTGACGCCTGAAACGTGATACACACGAATTTCGCCTTGATTATTATTTATTTTTTTGTTTTTCGACGCCGATACGATTTCGGACGGTGTCCCGCGACGCCCGGGTGACCAAACACACACACACACACACACACACACACACACACACACACACACACACACACACACACACACACACACACACACACGCCTCGGTGGCGTTCAAATTTTTAAATCCTCACACGAACATCCGTCGTTGAATGGCTTCGCCGAACTGGAAATCACGCGAAATCAGTGCGTTACACAACATCAATACTGCCGGAACGTCCAGAGCGTGCGCGCGCGGATTTAAAATCAGCAAAATAAACATTTTCATTAAACTCGAATCGAACCGAACGATTCGAGTTGATTACGCGCATGGTATGCCTCGGATTGTGGGCAGTCGAACGTAATTATTATTAGGGCTAATTAAGGGACTTCTAATAAAAATTGAGATTTTTATAAAAAAATAATAAATAATATGATTGAGATTGCCCTGAAACACTCCAAAACTTAAATTTTAAAATAAATTATTCGAAAAATAGTCGAAAAAAAAAACCGTATTTTATATAAAAAAAATGTAACCACGTCATACATGTCAAATTCGCCATCAAATATTCTCATGTTGAAAATAGTGGTTTTTTTTTTTTTTGATAAATCTTTGACAGAATTTTCTGTTCAAATATAGATATTATATCAAATAAAATAAATTACGGAGCTTTTGTTTTTATTTTTTATCATTTATTTTATTTTTCCATGTATTATTATGTATTTTGTGTTTACCTTTTGATTTATTTTTGAAATTTCTGTGAATTAGGTATATCCGTTAATAAAATATTATTATTATTATAGGCGTGTTTTTCAAAAACAATTAAAAAATAGCTAAGTAATATAATATCGAAATGCGTTTCATGTCACTAGGAGATGTATACAGTTCAATAATTTAATTTGCATGTTTAGCATATATTATAACTTTTTTTTTTCCTATATAAGTGCCATATTTCGGTTAATAATTGAATTTCAAGTGCACAATTCACCTATTTTCAAATATTTAATTTGACTTTTCTCGGTGTGGGAAAATTTTTCCCCGAATAACCGAAGAGATTGAATATACCTATTATTTGATATTTTTTATTTGTTTAAATGTACGATTAAAAACTGCGGCCGATAAATTAACTTCGTATGGGCAATAAATGTTGGAGAAATCGATGAGATTTTGTACGTGAAGTGTAGAAATCATATTAAAAGGTTTTACAAAAATGGAGAGAACAATAATAATTGACAACGACAAGAAAAAATTGAAGCATTACCGTACGAGAACATAAATATTTACTGACGATAACCATTAACCATTTTCGTAATGCTATCACAAAATATGCGTAATTAATGGAAAAAAAAAAAAGAAAAATTGTATACAGAAGTTAAAAATACGCTTTTCCAAATTGTGATTGACCTCTAAAAATGTGTATGAAACGATTGAAAAATTAGTACAGATTATTTTGTGATGTAATTTTAAGGAATGTTGCTGATAATTTGAAGTCACTTCCTCTAGTAGGTAAAACCGTTAATGACAAAGCGTGTTTCGTTTTACATGCAAATTTAATTACATAATTTAGGGGGGAAAAAATCATGTCACGGCTCACCTACAAAATTGTGTTTATAAAAAAAGTAAAAATTATTTTTTAATAATGGTAAAATATACATATTTGTTTATTGCTTCCTGCGAGTATTATCAAAACGCTGAAATTGAAAAGAATAATTTAAAAAACTAATACTTTATCTACTGCTGTGTGTCAATGAACAACAACGAAATTTGACATTAATGTCCGGAAAAGTTTTACTAACGAAACTTGTAACGATGAAATTTGATTAAATTTATAAAAATGATATTATGAGTACACGACTTGTGTCAGCGATAAATTAGTACTTATAATACTAACCTTTAAAATGTCGCTTTTAAAAAAATCCTAAAAAATATTACATTGATTTGTAAACTAAACGAAAATAGTAAATTGATATTTATCTTATGTTTAAAAAACATGTGACGGTCACGATAACGCGAACATAATATTCAGTACTGATTTTGAAATTTAAATAACTAAAATTACAAAATTTTATTAAAATAAATAGTGTACCAATACTGTCGTACATTCGTCAACGAAAGTATAACAGTAGTCAAACTATTGAAATTGTCAACGAAAAAGTCACTCGAGTAGCTTGGTTTTAAAATTCAAAGTTGGATGTTGATAAAAAAATGCAGTTAACAAGATGAATGTTTTAAATTTATCAACGAAAAAAATGTAGTTTAATAATTTAATTTTTGATGTTGTTCGTTTTTCCCAGAATCTTAAATATTATCCGTCACGTATACATAAGAATGCGCACGTAGAAGAGTCATAGGCCTCATCCCTTCTCTCCTTCTTCAAGATACGTCATGTTTTTTTACTCGACTTAAAATACAAAATGACAATCATAAAACATTACTCTCGTGAAAAATAGTTCGGGTTCAAACTATCGCGTAGTAATCAGTAATGTATATATGATTTTTAATTGCAAATTCGTCAAATTTTTTTTGACCTGTTAGCAGACTTGGTATAGTCGAAACAGTGTTAATTTACATTTTTTTTTTCTCCGAATTAAGCGGTTTTTTTTTTTTTTTTTTTTGAAAATTAATTTCGATCGAAATTTATTTTTCGATTCGACCGCGGTTAATGCAAATAAACGTACACGTGCGTATCAATGTAATGCGATAATTATAAAATTAAGGAATAATTATTATATTATCATTGGAAAATTTTGGAAAAATGCTCATTACATTTCACTAGTGCCTAAGTACAGTTACATTTACAGACAACGTTATAACACATCATAGTTATTGGGTTCAAAGATTTCAGATATATTTTTTTTTTTCGGTTGTTTTATTGTGTGTATTCTAAATTCCAACAATGGAAATTCGTTTTCCGAGGTCTTTGCATATTTTGAGATTCATATTTGTGCATATTTTGGATTTTTTTTTTTTGCTTTTTATATACATATAAAAAAAAAATTGTATCAAACAACTATCGTTTAGTAACTTTCAAATCAAATCTGATAGGTACAGGAAACCATATGTTTTTTTTCTTGTACTTTTAGATTCTGAACGAAGTGAAGAAGCTAGTGTTTTTACAATGATGTTTATTTTTTTTTTTTCTGTGTACAACTTTTCGTATAGAAATACTTGTTCAAAAGTTTCGATCAATAACTTTTTCAAACCCGATTTGCCTCTAGATTGTACTTTAGAGAGATCATTTTTTAAATTTCTCAATTCTTCAATGTTTTTTTTTGGGAAAAACTACCCAAAATTTGACAAAA
>JAIPRM010014548.1:0-10684 GCA_025469315.1 Stegophylla sp. TES_Ste_2020
CCAAAATTTTCTCGCGTCAAAATCTTTCTTATATTATTTTTTATCTATGTTTAAATTTTCATATAGTTCGGATCAAAAAATGATGGTTTCCGAGTCGTTTTTGTCAAATTTTGGGTAGGTTTTTCCAAAAAAAAAAAAATAATAAAGAATTGAGAAATTCAAAAAATGACCTCTTTAAAGTACTATCTAGAAGGCATTTCCGGTTTCAAAAAGTTGCTGATCGAAACTTTTGGACGAGTATTTCTATAAGAAAAGTTGTACACAGAAAAAAAAAAAAAAGAAATAAACATCATTGTAAAAACACTAGCTTCTTCACTTCGTTTAAAATCTAAAAAACGAATGCTACGACGTTTCGTCCTAGTGAATGGCAATGAGCGTCACTTCGCTCACTTTGCATCATCACATTTGTATATGATATTATATTATTATTGTAATACAAGTAGGTAATAATACTAATCACTGAGTGGTTCGATTTAGAAATAATGTCTTATAAAGTACAATTTAAAAAAAAAAAAAAAAACACTAGTCCCATTTAATATTAAATTATCATAGTATGTAATACCGGTAAATTATTTACGGAAAAACGATGCAACTGAAAAATGAAGTGTCCAGTGAACCAAAAGTTAATACATTAAATTCATTTGATAGAATATGGTTTTAAGACAAATATATTACATTGTAAAATGAAATTAATTTCTTCGCTTGTTATTGGAAACGTCGTATGATGGAAATATTATGATTTATGCCGTTGAAGTGAAATAAATCAAAAGCGTAAACTTTACTCTAGAAAAATCGATTGTACAACGTAAATAATTAAAACGGAAAATACCAAATGCATAATTGTTTGAAATTCATTCAATTCCGACGATTTATATTAATCATTTAAATACTAATTATTATATTTTACCCATTTGTGTATTCGTGTGTAAATATCTCGAGTAGCTGACATGCAATATAATCTCAATATAGTATTCATTGTCCACAACGAAAGGTTTCGTCGGTTTTTCAAATTTATTTTGCGAGTACTCAGCTCGTATACAAATAAATAATAAATATAAATTCAAAATTATTTTACAGAATTTTTATTCGAATAATTATGGTGCGGAATGCCACTTTTCATCAAAATACCTCAGCTGCTAATAAATATTTTGACTTTTGGCACTTTTTTTCGTATTTTTCATCGCTTATTTAATAACTTTAAAAATTATGAATATTTGTTAAGTACAACAATATTAAAACACAAGTTTTTTTTGTATTATTAGATGTAGTCGACCAAACCTAATTCGACGATGTAAATCGTGTGTATACGTATATTAAATGTCAAAATAATGACTACGAGACAAGTTTGTCAATTAACAAAAAAAAAAAAAACTTCTAAAAGAATATTTGAAACTTTCTCTCCCTATAGAATTATCCAAATACATATTTATAAAAATATTTGAGACGAACGGAAATATTTATTATCAAAAATAAAAAACAATCAGTGCAACAATAAAATATCTTGAAAATGCATTTCAAAAAAAAAAACAGCAAAATGGCGGGTAAAAAGAACGAATAATAGTTAATATAAACGTACACGCATATATTTGCAATAAACTTATTATTAAAAACCCATACAAAAAAAAAAAAAAAAAATGGGGGGGGGGAAATGTGACGATGTTATAAAAAAAACTAGGATTTATAGTTGAAAAGTGGAAACAGACAGTTTCTCGTAATAAATTCATACCCTCGGAGACGTTGGATTTCTGATCCTTTTTATTTTATTTTTTTTTTTCCTTTTTCGCCCTTTTTTTGAAAGGACTTCTGAATGATATTCGTTTTTGTGTCGTTAAACCTTCTGTGATTGTGTGCGCTACCATGTTCATCCTTATAAACATTCGTAAAGATATCCATTGAAATTCAAACGCCACGACGTTATTGGGATTTTCTCACCAGCGAGAACGAGACTCGTGTTCTTGAGAGTATATCAATAAAAAGGGGAAAAGGAAAAAAAAAAAGGGGAAAAAAGAAAATTATGTCATTATTATTATTATTATTATTATTATTATCATTAGTACTTCTTTTTATAACCGCCGAAAAATATCTAAACGCTCAAAAGTTTAATCTACCGTACACAGAATTATAATTATTATTCTTAAATAATGTTAAATTGTGTTTACACTTATAAAAGGTTTCATATTATTTGTATACGATATATAAGTATATGAATATACCATAACACAATATTGGGAAAATATAACTTATTTTAACGCATTTTTTTTTTTTTTTTTTTTTGTTTTATAATTAGGTAACGACTTAAGATAACGCAAGTACTACATTTATTCTAATATCTCCTTACTTATACCTGTATGTTGAATCTAAAAAAAGCCCATGATAATTTTTGTTTTCTCGAGAAAAGTTTTGTATATTACATCCGTTTGATGAATATTAATTTCGAAACACCTGCACAAAACGGTAATGAGAAAATATCGCGTCAAACGAATCACAGCTATACACAAACTTAAACGAATGTGTTTTGATAAATCTTCGCTATGAATATTTTAATGTCATCGTGAAACGTTGCCCCTGGGGATTATGACGCGTACCACATGTTTTATTGTGTACAAAAAGGTAATGGAAATTCAATGTGCGATGAAATTATTTCATATATGTATGTGTATATACACACACAAGTATGTATGTACATAATACATTATTACATAGAATTTGTATATACGTAATATGTGTAAGTGTGTGTGTGTGTGTGTGTGCGTGGGTGTGTTTATTCGCCTTAATCGTAATATTTTTAGAATATTCTCTCGTGATATTTCATCATTCAATAAGTGTTATGCGCGTTTTCTGGTGAAAAGAAATAATAATATGTACTTACACTCAAAATTCGATCGGTTAATGCGACGGCTACGGTGTACTTAAAACTTGAAATATTTCTTTAATTTCGTCCTTTTAATAATGTCAAATCGATTTCAAATTTAATCCGGGCTGTATGAAACTCTACTTTGAAACGCATCAACAATATTATGGGTAAACGGTGTTTTGTGGTGCTCCCGACGACGTGGAAGAGCGATCATATCGACTAGCAAGGGCGTAGCTAAGGGGGAGGCTAAAGGGGCTATAGCCCACGCCGTTGTTCGCTCTTAGGTTGTTATTAAGTTGTAATTAAAAAAAAAAGTCTAAGAAAGAAAATTATGTGAAAGTGTTTCATAAAATTTAATTTTACAAATTTGTACGTTTTAGTATTATATTTATAACAACAGATAACAAAAAAATACATTGAAGAAAGACGGAGTCTGTAAGTCACATTCTCGTAGTTTAAATTTTTTGTCTAACAGATTTTTCGAAAAACCATAGAGATATATTTTATACCTATTTATTTCTCCAAAATAGAAATTTTATACCGAATAAGAAAATAATTATTATAATAAAACTTGTAAATGTAAATTAGTGTGAATAATAATAATAGAAACGAAAATGTTGAAGTGGAAAAAAATTCACAGAGGAGACTTTAGCACAATGTACTTAACTCATTCAGAAGTGACGGCTAGAAATACACAAATTACCACAACTCGCGATGATCGCGGTAGATCGACGACAGATCGAAATCGTCACTATAATACATATATTTATTTTATCTTCATAATAATATAATATAATATTGTATGTATTAATGTTTTTATTTTTTTCTTTTTTTTTCCCCCGTAGAAACCGGCAGTGAAGAATTTAATCAATTTATATCGCTGTTGGGAAATCGGGTACGACTGAAAGGATGGGACAAATACCGCGGCGGATTGGACGTAAAAGGTGACGACCTCCCTCGACGCGCATTTTTCAAACTCAAACTCAAAACCCGACTCATCAATTTTCGTTTTGCGTGTTTACTCTTTGTCTAGGCGACATGACGGGCGAATATTCGGCGTACACAATATACGAAGGACACGAAATCATGTTTCACGTGTCTACGATGTTACCGTATTCTAAGGACAATCGACAACAGGTAAAAATCACATCACGTCGTCGTCCGGTTTTCACGTGAATTGGGGAAAAATATGACACGAAAATATATTATTATG
This sequence comes from Stegophylla sp. TES_Ste_2020, assembly GCA_025469315.1. NCBI lineage: Eukaryota > Metazoa > Arthropoda > Insecta > Hemiptera > Aphididae > Stegophylla > Stegophylla sp. TES_Ste_2020. The sequence goes on from JAIPRM010014548.1 coordinate 4,068, forward strand.
TACATACCATAGACATATTATTATAATATACTGGACCGCGCCTAACACATCTGTTCAATATTATATTTGCTTGAAGCAAGCGTATGTGCGAGAGAGACAAAGCTAATATATAATTTTTTCAAAGACGCTACAAGCAAAATACACTGCAGAGAATCCTTGGCTATTTTTTAATGATATCTAATGATAACGTATGTGGAAACATGTTTGTTGTACCCAAACGTATTACGGACACACGCCTTGCGACGGCCAGTAAAGGAACAAAAACCGGAATCAGACACCAGAGAAGAGCTTTCTGGCTTTCATTGTGATCATGGAACACTTAAAAATTGATTCTATTTTAATATTTCGTAGAAGAAAATATTATTATAGTGTTATTTTTTTCATGATCATAAAATATTCCAAAGACTACTACTTTACTTATACCGTCTTTGGAAAAATCATACTAGTGTCTCTCTCGCACATATCTTCGCTTCACGTATCTTTCTCTACGCGCGGTCCATTATATTATATGTCTATGATACATACACAGTAAAAAGCCTCTCTAAAACGGATCCTCATAAAAAAACAAAAACACTGCATAAAAATCGACGATTTCAATGACCCCCAAAAATTGAATTTCTCAAATCCCTTTTTAATTTCATTTTTAGACAGTTTTCACAGTGGCGAAACACTGACGTTGATATAAACTAATCACCTAAAAAGTTATAGATATGTATTGTTCTTTTTATGAAAAAAAAATACGTTACCTATTTTCAAAAAAATAACTTACTTTTTTTTCTGTCTAATAAATAATATCAACAATATTGTTGTTTATATTCAAATTTTATCAAAACGAATGTTGTCAAAAATAAAATATTTAAATTTTTTTGCGGACGCGAACCGTGTTTTACATAAATATTTATTTCCGTTTTAATTTTCGACGAGTAGTCGAATTAGTACAAAAAAAAAAAAAAGAAGAAGAAGACGAAGCGACTCTTGACTTTTAATTAAAAAATTTTGTGTGACTTAACCTAGTTACTTAAATTCGTTTTTATTTAAAATTCACTATAAACTCTGATTGTTTCGTTTTTTTTTTTTTTTTTTTCATGACAACTTTAACTAATTCATAAAATTATTCAACTAGTCGTCCCGTTTTGATATATATATATATAAATTATAATAAAATACATATTTTCGCCCAATTAACAGGTGGAACGAAAACGTCACATCGGAAACGACATTGTCAACATTGTGTACGTGGACGGAGGGTCGTCGCAAATGTCTCAGTTTAACCCTGCGTTTATCAAATCTCAGTTTACGCGTATCCTTTGTGACACATTAATACCGACTGTGCGAAATAAATAATTACGCTATCGCGTAAAATACAAGACGTAAATCGAAAACACAACCCTAATCTAACAAAACACCCACCGGAGGATAAATATTTAACAATTTGTTTTATTACCAATCGTAGAAAGCAAAAAAAAAAAAAAATGTTTTGTTTTTTTATTTTAGCATTACAGATTCAATAGAAAGAAAACAATAGAAATATCAATTAACATTTCCCCTAGTTGCTGATAAATTCTTGAAAATAATTTATTATATTATATTATAATTTGGGGTAACAAAGGTATTTGAACAAAACTCAAACTTCATTATCAAAAACAAAAAAAGCTTTCTAATAATGTAAATCGCACTTATTAATTGAAAACTAAATAATTTTTCAGTATACTTTTTGAAGACATCATTATTCATTATGAAGATTTATAAGTTTTATGTGACGTATAAATCTAAATATTGTGATTTCTCTTAGTCTTAATACTCTAAAAATAATACATTGTATTTTAGAAAAGTCAAAATTTCAAAAGTCCTATATATATATATATATGATAATTGTAATGGGATATGGCCAAGAGTAGAATTTTATAATTATTTTATAATTCTAAGTATGAGCCATAATTCCATTATATTATTCACTGGATTAGTAGTTAGAAGTTAATTTACAATCTTACAGAAACGTTTAAATTTCATAAAAAAAAAAAAAAAAAATCGATTTATGGTGAATTTGGCTTATAAAACAATTTTGAAATAAAATATTTAAATTTAGTAAGAGTATACATTATTATTTAATTTTCACGTCCACAGACCACTGCAGTTGCATGTCCATTAACTCGTTTTACATTTTTTTTTTTATAACAAACACGTCATTCTATCCGCGATTTTCCTTTCAACGGTTTTTTTAAAGATGTTTTCGCATTAGTCGCATACGATTCAGCAGACAACAGTTATAGGTTAGTCGTATACTCCGAAGAATCAGTACCGCTGTTCGGTCCGTCTTTACCGTGTCCTCCAGTGTTCAAGGTGCCCGAAGAATTCAGAGAATTTCTGATTGTAAAAAGTAAGTTTTTTATTGTTACATCGAATTGTCGTACATACAAATTATAATATATGTATATTGTCAACAACAAACACAGCAATTTGCAGTGTATTCAAACACATATTACTCCAGGAGGAGGAGTTTAATGAATTCAAATATAAATAATAATTATTATTATCATAAATATAATGTTGATTGCGAACTGCATAGGGAAAAAAATGTTAAATACAAATTACAAAACGCTTGTTGAGAGTACTTTGTGTACCTGTATACAATAACATTTTAAAGTATATGAACACAGAATTCAAATGTCTACAGAAATAAAAAAAGAGAGTTCATAAAATTTTTGATTTCATAATAAATGCGAGCGTTTATTTATTTCGTGTTGGAAAAAAAAAAAAAATGTTTTCAAATGTGTATTACCATAATATTATTATAAATACATTTTTCATCAATACTTACTTGTATAATATTTTTCCTGAAATAAACAGTTTTTTTTAAATGTAATCTTTAAAAAAAACTATAACTATGAAACGTTTTATTTCATATTTTTCTAATAAAAAACAGAGTTCAGAGCAGTTTAAACATTCGTTTCAAATCAATGAATTTATTTTTCATTAATAAAAAAAAACAATTCACAAAATGATACAAACAATATGGAAATAATGAGCAAGATTATAAAATATATTAATTGAATTGTTTAATACAGTGATAAACGGCGAGAAAGCCACGTTCAATACGCCCACGTTCGCGAAAAAACGAGAACGAACGCTCGACATGCTCATAAAAGACTTGTACTCGGACTACATGTCAGATTCCAGTAAAGTGGTGAGTTTTATGAATTGTTATTATTATTATTATTATTATATTACATAAAGGTTTTACTTCATTCGGATACGAGTACGTGTGCACCTTAAAGATTTTCAAGCGCAAAATTAGATTTTATTTTTGATGTGAAAATGGTTGTCAGCGATTGAACGATTAATGACCGTTGTTTCCAACAATCAGTTTCATATGTTCACCTCGTACGAAATCATTATAGAATGTTTGAGATTTCCAAAATCATCGTCATTTGCGCCGCAGTTGGCTGTGAACAACTGTTATGTTGTTACCTTGCCAACCTATTATGAGATATATATGAGAAGTGAAATGCTATTGGCTAATTTTTTTTTTTAATTATAAATGATATTATTTTACAGTTTAAAGCTATTTTTAGAAAGAATTATGAAAAACCCAATGAAATTTCAAGTTTTCTTTAATTAAATAAATCAATTCCATGAGCTCTAAAGCATCATATACCTACAGATTTTATCTTAATTGGTATTTTAGTACCTATTTAGCAATTTCATGACCATGAACTGTGAACTAGAAACTACTTTAAAAATGTATAGTTAAAATCACAAAAAATACCATTGAAAATTTACCGTAAAAGTCAAAATCAATTAAAATTTATACACCTATCAGGCTAGAATTTCAATAGTTTTTTCCGCCATCACAAATATCCCTCGACTTCCACCTCTGTTATTAAATATTCCTTTTTTTTTTTTATAACCTTGTACTACGATCGTATCGAGAAGTGATAAACGATTAGCATTTAATAATATTCTTTATGAAACCTAAAAAAAAACTGTAACAATATTATAATCAATAAATATTTTTATCTGATTTAATTGCAACCAATTCATATTGTTTGCTTTACGTGATTCGGGCAAAATAATCTTTTTTTAAATAACAATGTATAGAAAAAAAAAAAAAAAAAACGCTATAAAGGTAAATAAAAAACGACTTGAATAAGCAAAAACTTCGAAATGTAAAAAAAAAAAAAAATAGCTAAATAAAAGTTTGAAGTATAATATTTGATTCGAACTTTGTATAAAGAAAGTTATATTTTACAATATAAACAAAAACAAAATGCATTTGTCACAAATTCGTTGCCTTACGACACTTTTCTCGTTTGTTAGTCATTTTGCGTTACGTTTCGATGTTTGTTGAAAACTTTTCCAGAATATTCAAATCTAACAAAACTTAAGTCATTAGTCACTGAGTTCAATTCCCAAATTGTATACAGGGTGATTTTTAAACTTGCTCAGTACTCATCCCCTTTTTTTCCGGTAAAATGCAAAATTTGGATTTTTTTTGCTCAGAATATTCAAGTCACTATAAAAACTATGTTTTCCATAACTCATCTTTTTCGTGTCACCTTAAGGATGTCCTGTAGAAACACACGTTTTTTCCAAAAGGCACCCCCTCTATTTTAACTGTGGAATTTTATTTGTGTTATTTTGCTGTAAATAATGATGTATTTAAATCAAAATTTTGAACGATTAGTTTTTGAATTGTTCAAATTTGAGTATTAAGGAAAATATTCACTTGGACACATATTTAGAGTTACGTATTACTTAATTATTTTACATATATGATTTTATTAGGTAACACCTAACTCATTTATTGAAAAAAGTAAACTACTTAATTTAATTTTGATTTTAATACAACAAAATTCACAGAAAAATTATCTGAATAAAAGCCTTAAGGTGACATAAAAAAATAAGTTAAAGAAAATATGATTTTTACATTAATTTGAACATTCCAAAAAAAAAATCCAAATTTTTGTTTTTTACGACCAAAAAAGGGGGTAGGTGCGCTTAAAAAATCACCCTGTATAAGTTATGTATTAAACAATACTGTGTAAACATGTACAGTACAACATGTGTACTGTTAAAAATATTTCACCAAAAAAAAAAAAAAAAATATTGAAAACATCATTTTAATTAAAATCTAAATAATGTTTAAAGAAAGAAATACTTAAGTTGTGATGATCATTAAAAAAAAAAAAAAAAAAGACTTCTTAACTCCGAAAACATAATGAATTATATTTTTGAATTGGATATTTTATTCGACTTTTGATTAATTTTAAAATTACAATATTGTAAAATCTAATTGTTTTTAAGCAATAAAAACACTTAAAAAGTAAACAGTCACTCGTAACGTGCTACTGATTACAGCATTTTTTTTTATTATTCCAAACGTGTTGGTGGAGTTACAGGTGTTCTAAAATAAAATTTTTATAAAATATCCAAGTTCTGGCCGTCGGTTTTTTTTTTTTTTAGTTAAAAACGAAATGAAATTTATGACGATTTTCGTTTCATATTTTATTGTTTCTCCGAGGCGTTAAATTGAAAATGCTGACTTGACGTGCGCGCGTATTGCGCACTACCATTTCAATATCTATATCGATTTTATTCGACGTTGCCTACGCCAAACACTTGTGGTACCAAGAACCTCACTATTTGTTGTGTTAACACGACGAAAATAAATAAACGTAATTTTGAAATTAATGATTGTCGCCAGCCACCCGACGACGAAACTATGTCGCGTAGAAATGATGACTTTTACACGTATACTTTCGTTGCCCCGTAATTAAAACGATATAATTGGGTGACGAATTCGCAGAAGATCTTCTTCTTTTTTTTTCGACGAGCGCTATTCAATTTTATTAAAGGAAAAATAATTTTAAAAAAAAAATCAAAAACGAAATAATCGATTATATATCTGTGTCGGACTGTAGTGACGAATTAAAAAAAGTATGTGCTTCGCTCGTCGGCGTGTTCTTCGCACGTCGGGTGGGATTCTCTTGACGGATGTATTGAATTTTTGAAAGAAACGATATATCATTTCTTCGATAAGACGATTATGAATGAGAAAAAAAAAATATTAGAAAAATGTCCAACATTTTTTTTCACATTTGCTATCAATGTTTAAATTTTCATATAGTTTGGATCAAAAAATGATGGTTTTCGAATCCTTTTTTTTTCAAATTATGGGTAGTTTTTTCCAAAAAAAAAATTGAAGAATTGAGAAATTCAAAAAATGATCTCTTTAAAGTACCATCTAGAGGCAAATCCGGTTTCAAAAAACTGCTGATCGAAACTTTTGGACGAGTATTTCCATACGAAAAGTTGTACACAGAAAAAATAAAATAAACGTCATTGTAAAAACAGTAGCTTCTTCACTTCGTTCGGAATCTAAAAAAACACTGAACGACCGTATTTAAAAAATAATACGTTCGCGTATGCGTAATACCAACTGTGGGTCTGTGCATTTTAGATTCTGAATGAAGTGAAGAAGCTAGTGTTTTTACAATGATGTTTTTTTTTCTTTTTTCTTTTTTTTTTCTATGTACAACTTTTCGTATAGAAATACTTGTCCAAAAGTTTCGATCAATAACTTTTTGAAACCGGATTTGCCTCTAGATTGTACTTTA
>JAIPRM010014549.1:0-10683 GCA_025469315.1 Stegophylla sp. TES_Ste_2020
AACATTTTTTTTTTCTTATATTATTAACTTCCTTCGTTCAGAATCGTTTTACTGAAGAAATGATTTATCGTTTCTTTAAAATATAATACGCCCGTCAAGAGAATACCACCTGTCGTGCGAAGAACACTCCGACGAGCAAAGTACACAATTTTTTTTTTAAGTGGCATACGTAAAGACACCCTTATCCCCACTAATAAATTCTGCCCACGAGCCTGCCACGTGATTATCACAATAATATATAATAGTATAATAATATTAAAATAATTGTGGTGCTGCCATCGAGGGTCGTGTTTAGCGGAACACGTTACATAATAATAATTACACGGAAGTGTATCAATTAACGCCGAGGTTCAAAACGTGACGTGTTCGGTTTCGTGCGGTTATCAGCGTGGGCATGCGCGTGGGTTAATTAATTAGATGACACATTAATAATTTTCATCGGTGTCTAACCAGCCGTTATTCACAGCAAACGTACGCGTATTATTTCATTGTCGCAATTAATATTGGAATAAATGCGATTATTATGACGTAACGAGTAAAAGTATTAGTGGATAATCTAATAAAGAGAATAATTCCGGACAAAAATCGACGGTAAAAATTTACAAAAACGAAAAATCCAATTTAATACCTTACAAACGGTTTATATATATATATATATATGTGTATATATATATTTATATAAATTATTTAATTTTTAGAGTTCAGATAAGAAACTAGTGAAATTTTCTTGTGAAATTTTCGTTTTTGAAAAGTATTAAAGTTTTTTAAGGTATTATACTGGCTTTTTAAGTCAAATTTTTATGATTCCTCAATGAAAACCATTTTCTATCAAAAAGGTTTTTCAAAAAAAAATTTATTCTATTTTATACATTTTAGTTACAAATTGATAGTGAATCTTCCATTTTAATTTCCAATAACCGATGGAAACTTGTAGAAACTAAGTCTAACTATTAATCATACAAAATTATGTTTTAATCATTATATTATAATAAACGTAAAATTTTTATGATAGATAAATATGCATTACGTTTTTAAAACAAACAAAATCATTAAGCCTCTTTTCGAAGAACTTTCAGATTCAAATCCGATTCGTGAATTAAATATCAAGTTTTTTACACTTTACATTTTTTTGTTCGTCACCCATATATTATGTCAGTGAATGTTGTGAAATAGTATAAACAATTCGACGAGATCTGAGTTTTGAGAACCCTTAAACATAGATAAAAAATAAAACGAGAATGATTTTGGCGCAAGAAAATGTTGAAAATGTGAAAAAAAAACAATTTTGGACCTTTTTCTGACAATTTTTACTCATTTATTTTTTATATTATTAACTTCCCTTGTTCAGAATCGTTTTATCGAAGAAACGATTTATCGTTTTTTTAAAATTCAATACACCGATCAAGAGAATCCCACCCGTCGTGCGACGTATGTTTGGCTTTTTTCATCGTGAATTTTTTCCCCAAGATCGACGGTGATCTTACAGAGAAACAATATCCCGTCGACAAACGACGTGTAACACGTTTTATGTCGTTTTTCCTTTCACCGGCATCTTCAAAAATCACGTGTATGTGTGTGTGTGTGTGTGTGTGTGTGTGTGTCTCCCATTGTGCCGGTCGCACACAAACACACGCCGGATGAAAAGGAAATTGCACGATGTTACATCGATTTTCTTCTTCTATTCAACGCGGTTTTATTTGCCTCAGACACACACACAAACGAATATGTGTTCGAGTGTTTATTTTATAATACATATCGTATTGCTAACTAAACAAAAATCACACGTGTTTACTTTTACTTCCTTAACAGTAAGACAATGTTAAGTTTTCGGAAATATTATAAACGGCAATGTTATTTTGGATCTGTATTTTAATAATCAGAGCTAAGTTTAGTGCTCAACAGAGTTTTAAATGAGAGCTTTGAAATCAAAATCAATGTCATAATCAAACACAATTTTATTCGTTGATGTTATTCAAAAGTATTATTAAAATCGGAATAATATTTATTAATGAGATTCAAAATATACATTAAACAATTTAAGGGTCCTAATTCTAAAAAAAAAAAAAATCTAAAAGATGTTGTATTAAGATTACTGAGGATAAAAAAGTAAACTCTGAATTTTGGTTTAAAACACGTTTGAGTCTGAGAACTGATTTATTATGGAGATAATGGCAAAAAGGATAACTACCTACTTGATTTTTAATTCAGTGTAACAATCCGGTAAATAATATTGTTTTTTCTTTTAATTTTGTCTTCGATTAACAACTAGGTTAAAATGAATAACTGTTATTTTTATTTATTTAAAACTATGCGAAATCTAAATATTTTAAAACAATTTATATGTGTTTAACTATGATAATAATTGTTATTTAATAGTTATAAACCAAATATAATATAATATATTATATTTGTGTGAAAACGTGATGAATGTCAATAACTTGAAGTTTTCGTTGTCTCATATCAAAATTTAAATCTCCTAGCAACTACTATTACATTCAAATATTATCGATAATTCGAAATTAGGTTAATCGCTTTTTTTCGTTATGTCCTTAGATCATAATATACTATCATGGATGTAGCGACAATGACTGATAGCTGTGTCCAACATATTTCAGGGCACTTGTATGAAGTGCGCATGCGTTGTGCTCATACGCCAATCAAATCAATTTAAATTTAAAATTGTATCTTATTAGTTTCACGAATGTCACGAATGCGCATTTGTGACAAGTTCACTGAAATTTAAAAGTGGTGGGGATGATGTTGGACACAGTTCAGTATAGGAGTAAAATATAGTATAGCTTCATCCATAGTATATTATCTAAGGTTATATCCAAATATATATTTTCGTTTTTGTTTTTATATTCTTGCACTCAATTCCAATTAAGCCATAAAGTCTCACACAAACCTTTGGGACTTACTACTCTCTAATGACGACGATCCCTTTTAAACGGAAACCGTAAAAATAGAAAAATAAAATGTACCCCGAACAACGGCGACTATTAAAATAATTAAACGTATAAAACGTACCTATGGGTTGGGTTTTTTTTTTTTTTTAATCGTTCTTTAATGACTTTGCGCTGAAAGATACTTCTAACGAGAACAACAACAACAATCCCCCCCCCCAGTCGTGGTATCTATATATCGCGTATATAGTGTCCGGAGAAAAGATTTATGAGTTTATTTATTTTCTCTCAGCCGCTAATTGTTTTCGACTTACACGTTCAGCACCGAACAACTACAACAGCCGGCTGACAAAAGCCGAAAGGAAAATAATTTACAAGAATTGTTCGCTAGAGAAATGAAATATAGAAGAAGATAATATACTCTCCGTCGTCTCGGATGTTTTTCGCAGTGTATAAAGTGTACACCTTTGGCGTGCACAGAGTTTTTACTCGTTAAACTCCTCGAAACGAATTTTAAACACATTAGTAAATCGAGAGGCAGTTTTAATTTATGGTATACACACGTCGTTCTCTCGTTACGACTATCTCAATCGTTTTCGATTCAAATTCGTACTTACAATGTTACGTGTCAAAGAGTAAACGTATTTTTCGTTTTCGGAACCGTTCGAAATCTCTTCGCGTTGGGTATGATTAAATTTGCAATTTTGTTAACACTTATGGCTAATTTTTAATCCGCAACTCAAGGATCCGAAAAAATGCATAAAAGTATTAAAGTAACGTCAAAAAATTACCCAAAATAAGCCTTAAAAATTATCCAAAATTTTCAAAAATTAACGTTTTTTACAATAAATTCATGTAACATAAGTATTCGTAAATAATAATAAAGTATTTAATTTAATTTAATTATTATGATCTATAAATTGAACGATTTAAATTCTAATGTTAATACGCGTTTGCGATTGTCGATTAGCAAACAAATACGTATTTCTTTTTATGATATTTTAAAATTTGTAAAATATGTAACGTACAAATAGTAGTTTGTTTTCTTAACACAATTATAATTCCATTAACAATTCTCAAATTTATGTTCATTATACTTAATTAGCAGATTGAGCTGAAATCTATCATTAAAAATCTTTGGAGGTTTTGTTATGGAGGGGGAGATCTTAGTCGTCCACGTATTGAACTTAAATAGTATTACTGAAAGAAATTTTGTCATTCTTAAAATATTATCACTCAAGTGGCTTCAATATCTAGTTTACACTTTTACCTAGAAGAATGCAATAAAGTGCACCAAAATTACACTGATATCAGATGACAAATTCAAAACAATTGAATTGTTTCCGACACGTGTCACATTTCAAAAAGACAAGCGTCTTTTTATACTTGCCAAAACAAAAATATCGTTACGTCTTCGTTTAATTTTAATTTTATGATTTCCTTAATTTATCCTGTACGCCCGACTAAATAAAACGCACGGAGACGATAGTTTATGGTAGGTCAGCTCTTTCCAATTGAAAAATGTGTCGTCCTTGCAACACGATTTCGCAAATTCTCTTATGTTGTTAAAACGAAAAAAAAAAAATAAATATTTTAACGACATTAATTTCGACTTAAAATATGTAACACATCGTTTTTACTTTCTCTTTATCGTTTACGACATTTGAAACAAACGCGTGTTTACGAAATTAATATTAAAACGAAAATTGTGTGACCATTATTATTATTATTATTATTTGTACTCGGCGTGTACTGCACTAATTCTCATACCAACATTTTGTTATCTAATACCAACTAATAACATTTTGTAAAATTTTAATACAATTTAGAATGACGCCTAATCGATCTGCTGCACTTAAATAATACCAGACATTGATGACAGGACATGTTTATAATTTCTAGTTCCTATAACTTTTTTTTAACGTTTCATATTGCATACTTTTAGATTCTGAAGTGAAGGAGCTAGTGTTTTTACAATTATGTTTCTTTATTTATTTATTTTTTCTGTGCACAACTTTTCGTATGGAAAAACTTGCCCAAAAGTTTCTATAAGCAACTTTTTGAAACCGGATTTGCCTCTAGATTGTACTTCAAACAGGTCATTTTTTGAATTTCTCAATTTTTCAATTCTTTTTTTGGAAAAAACTACCCAAAATTTGACAAAAATGACTCGGAAACAATCATTTTTTGATCCGAACTATATGAAAATTTAAACATAGATAGGAAATAATATAATAAAGATTTTGGCGTAAGAAAATTTTGAAAATGTGAAAAAAAAATTTTGTACATTTTTCTAACATTTTCTTTCTCATTTATTTTTTATATTGTTAACTTCTCTCGTTCAGAATCGTTTTATTGAAGAAATGATTTATCGTTTCTTTAAAATTCAATACACCCCTCAAGAGAATCCCACCCAACGTGCGAAGAACACCCTGATTTTTGTTTGAATGAACTCTGGTATATTTTCACCACGAATGTTCGTAAAATCCACGATAATCTGTTTTAAAGTTGTAAACAAGTACCAATACTGCTGATTTCACTATCGAATTTCCATTTTCGATAAAGCATAATATACTATATTTTGCATATTCAGTAAAGGGAGTAAATAGGTTATACACACATTTTTTGTCATCCATATCAATTTGGGGAATCGCTCAAAATGTACTCCGGTTCTGTGTACATCGTTTGGACTAGAAATCCATTGATCAAATTTTAAGAATATATATATAAAAAAAAAAAAAATTGTTAAAGCCTTTAAAAAAAATAAATTCTATAGCATACTAATGTACTCGTGATATATTGACTAATCGACACTTAGAAATTGCGAACAAAAATCATTTTCAACCCAATCGACGATAACGAACTGAGAGTACTAAGTCTCTAAATGTGGGAAATAAAATACGTATTTTACACGCGTAAAAAATACTGCATTTTAGTTCTGTTTTGGAGTTTTTATATTGTAATTTTGAATTCATGATATAAAATTCACACATTAAAACGTGTTTCCATTTAAATTTCACCCAAAACGAAAGTAATTTTTGAAAATCTGTTCAAACGAAATCCGCTCTTTTTTCGGATCGCATCAGCAACACATTCGCATTGCGCGACGTCTCGTTAACAGAGATAAAAATGTCGAATTCGTTAATTAGTACCGTTTGTACTGAGTAAGTGTAATGAAATCGAAAAGCAGAAAAAAAAAATCAAAGAAGAATACCGTCGAGGAATTTCTTTTCTCATTTCGCACGGGCACAATATTAAACTGTACGTTTCCAAAAAAACATTTTTAACTCGCGCGGTATGACTCGTGACTTTCAGACGATTTGTACACACACACACACACACACAAAGTATCATCAAAAAAAAAAAAAGAAAAAAAAAAAACGTGTAACAATAATTCATTGTTCGACTCAACGTTTTTCATTTTTTTCCCCCCTCCAAACAGTTTGATATATTTCGCACCTAATTGCGCCGCGCGTTATCACGATGACCGGGCGAATTTTCCGTCACGTCTGTGCGCGATCGAATCGTCTCCGTTTTCGATTTCTGACTATTTGTTTACGGCGGCGGCACACCGATAATATTATGAGACAGGTGGCGGTGATATTGTTTCGCGTGAAAATACGACGTGAACACAGTGAATATGATTCTGCGCGAAGCGCTACACTTCTCGTAACGCCGAATTAAAATGCTCATAGCGCATGTGTTATGATAATATTTTAATAATAATAATAATATATGACATGACGTTGTTTCGCGATTGTGAAATCGTTTTAAACAGAGATTCAGCAACGCGTTATTCCCTGTGATGTACGCGCGCGAATGACAACGGTAAATTTAAGTGACAACAATCGACTGTTCGTTTTCAGCCTGTCGACGCGGGCGAAAATTTCCAAAAACCGCACCAAATTTTTAATTGGTTGACAATAGTGATGGGCACTATCGAATAGTCACTATCGATCTATTCGATAGTCATTCGATAACTATTCGAATAGACACCGAACAATTCGATAGTTTCGATAGATTTACAATTCGAACTATTGGAATAGTTTTTCTCCAGTTATCACTGGAGTGATGCTTTGTTGGTTAGGTTTATAACTTATTCATATTTATAAAACCATAACATTCTTTCGAACCATTCAACAGTCGAACTATTCGATAGTGAATACTATCGTGCAGCAGCAAGTCGTTTATCATCAAGCCGAAATGTCCGCATGTTGCACAGTAAACCGAGGGTTGATATCGATTTGAAAGCGTGCGAGGGGAGTTTGGCGAATTGAGCGAAGGGAACGGAGCTGCGGAGCGAAGCGACGCTCAATGTTATTCACTTACATACGGGGTAAAAAATACACTCAATCACTCATTCGTATATAGTCTTCGTAGGAATACTGAGTGGTCGATGAAAATAATGCTGATAAGTAAAGCTGTTTCTAGACGCTCGTATTGGGGTAATCATATTATCCCCTATAGATGTGCGGTTTTTGTCTACTACTGCTCTTTTCGGGGTTGAAATCAAACTGTGTGTGCGGTTTTTGGACGCAGCCGAAAATTAATACGTATAAAAAAACGTTTATACGAGTGTTGACGTTATACGAGATTTACGGAACAGTTGAGATCACTTTTATCGCGGGCGCAATGAAATCCGGGAGAGCACACGACACTGCTATAAACGTTTAATTGTCTCGTACCGCACTCGTGCCGTAATTCGGTTTATTTCGTTGCGACGATTCTCGCGTCATTAAATAATTAAGAACTAGTTTAAACGATGCGAATAACGCGCGTGACGAGACAACGAAGAGAATTTAGGAACACAGAACGTGAGTGAACAGAGAAGTTCACCGAACGTATTAAAAGTCGACTACAGACTTATTTTTTACAAGTAGACGAGAGTGTTTGGAAAAAGTAAAATGAGCGCATGTTCGATCTAAAACTAGAGGGGAGGGTGCCTATAATTATTTACCCCTGATCCGATATTTCGCAGGGAACTTAGGAAAATGTTTTCGGAAATTGAGCTTATATAGTGTTACATAATATACTGGGATACAAAAGATATTAGTAGTGACAGATTATATAATTTATAGGATATATGTATTTTGATCGATGAATTCAAAAAGTTACTCTTAGTTTTGCTTAAAACAAAAACACTGCGCCAATTAGACGATTTTTTTTTCTAATATTTGTCTTTTATGCGCAGAAGACAATTACTGAGCTATAATAGATCCCTTTGTAGACAAAGAGAATTGTTATGCTTTTCAACGTTTACAAATAAATGAGACGTGAGGTTATAATTTAAAAAATTTAATCTAAATTTAATGTCCGGGATATTTAAATAGCGTTATAGCCGATAGTGCCCCACTTAAATCGAATCAATGACAGGTCTATAATAAGATGATAATTTCTTGAATTTTAGATTCTGAGCGGAGTGTTTTAACAATGATGTTTACAATTTATCTTTATTTATATTTTTAATTTATACACGTTTTCTTATTGAAATATTTGTCCAAAGTTTCGACCACCAACATTTTGAATCACAATTTTGCTCATTTAGTTACATTTAGGAGGTTATTTTTCAAAATTCTCAATAGTTTTTCCTCTGTCTAAACCTTGATAAAAGCGGCTTTAAAATAATTTTTTTGAATCCAAATTTTATTATGAAAATTTAAAATATAGATGGACAATAATATCAAATTTTGGTAAATAAAAATATCTTTAAAAATATGAATTTTAGCAAATTTTTGAGATTCACATTTAAACGCACATTTAAGGTTAGGTTAGGTTAGAGGTTTCCAAACTGTGGGTTATGACCCAAAAGTGGGTCGCGGTTTAATTTTTGGTGGGTCGCATGCTTTGTAAATTTTAGATTCTGAGTGGTGTGAAGAAGCAAGTTTTTTTCCAATGGTAAATTTTTTCGAATAGAAATATTTTCCCAAAGTTTTGACTAGCAATTTTTTTTAACAGAATTTATATCTAGATGGCATTTTAGGGTGGTAAAATTATTAAAAATTCTCAATACTTTTGCAAAATTCAAGAAAAGCTAGTCTAAATTTAGTGAGAAAAGTAATTAAAACCTTATGGAAATGTAAATATAGAAATTTGAAAAATATTTTTGTGAATGACTTCTTTCGAGCGAAAAATTCCCATGGTGCGACCAAATATGTCCGACTTTTTATAGATACATTTTTTTCTTTTTTTTCATGTCATGTTCATTTACACGTATTCATATACCTATATAATTTTAAATATTACACAATTTTGTAATGATTAAATGAATAATTAGAGTTGTTTACAGTTATAAAAATAATTCGATAAAAATTTTAATACAAAATGTTTTTTTTTTTTTTTTATTCGGTGTCTTTTATATTTTTATCAGTCGACGAGCAGAAATGCAAAAAAATAAAAAAGACATTTGATATTATATTGTTGTGGGTCGCCAAAATTGAAACAATGCCCACAATGGGTCGTACCATAAAAAGTTTGGGAACCTCTGGGTTAGGTTATAATATACACGTTTTCATTTATTTTGTTTTTTTCGTGCACGTGTGGCACAATATTTATGTTCTCTGAGTCTTGATAAATGTTGTACATCATGCAAACGGTCTCGTGCGTAACTCACAACTTGTGTACTACGTGCAATTGGCGAGCGGTACTACTTATTGGTATGAATCAAATTTCCGAAAAAAAATTCGCGATGTTACGAAATAATACCGCGGGGAAGGAGGAGATGGCCGAGTGAAATTCGATCGATATAATAACAAATAATAATGATAATAATAATATGTACCGTGTCGAAGTGGCCAACGTGAGACAATAATAGTGTGAGTAAACCAAAGCGGTGTGTGATCGAGTGTCGCTTGTGATTTATTTGCTAGTCGATTATTATTATTATTATTATTATGTCATCTTTGGTTGTATTTATTCTCTTTGGGCACAATACACTACGCATAACACCGCGTGTAGTACTCGGGTGTGTTGTTATTACACGCGGTGCAAACAATGACGGTGAAAACCGAGCAACGGCTATTGCGTCGTCGTCGTCCGAGCGCGTGCGTTTGTGAGAATTTTCGACGATTTGACAATGGGTGGTACGACTGGCGATTGATTTCCTATAGGAGTATATGGGATTTGATTTTCAAAAAAATATTAATAAAATAAAAAAATGTGTTTATGTATTCGCGCGAAGTGTGCAGTGTAACGCGAGCGCGATGGCGGCGTAAAACTGTTCGTCATACGTCACGATAATGATGTATTATTATAATATTACACAGTTAATTTCGTAGACAGGGTTGCCAATTATGAAAATAGGTACTTTTAGATCGTAACTTTGGCTGGGATTTTAATGCTCTTAAAAATCGCTAAAAATGCAAAAATGACTAAAAAAACTCAAAAAAGCCGGACATACTTTGCACGATGGGTGTACTTCGCATGACGGGTGGTATTCTCTTGACGGGCGTATTAAATTTTAAAGAAACGATAAATCATTTCTTAAGTAAAACGATTCTGAACGAAGGAAGTTAATAATATAGAAAAAAAAATGTTCGAAAAATGTCCAAAATTTTTTTTCACATTTTCGAAATTTTCTTGCGTCAAAATCTTTTTTATAGGATTTTCTATCTATGTTTCAATTTTCATAAAATTCTGATCAAAAAATGATGGTTTTCGAGTCGTTTTTGTTAAATTTTGGGTAGTTTTTTCCAAAAAAAAAACATTGAAGAATTGAGAAATTCAAAAAATGACCTCTCTATAGTGTACAATCTAGAGGCGAATCGGGTTTCAAAAAGTTATT
>JAIPRM010014550.1:0-10683 GCA_025469315.1 Stegophylla sp. TES_Ste_2020
CGCAAGAAAATTTTGAAAATATATTATTAACTTCCTTCGTTCAGAATCGTTTTACTGAAGAAATGATTTATCGTTTCTTTAAAATTTAACAAGCCCGTCAAGAGAATACCACCCGTCGTGCGAAGTATGTCCGGCTTTCTAATACTTAGTATTATTCGTTTTGTATTTTTAAAAAATAAATGTATTATTGTAAATTCCTTAGTAAATTTCCAAAATGTTCTATTATACGTGGATATTTGACGGAAAATTACAGTTGTGTTCATTTAATGAGTTATCAATTAAAAATTGCATAAATATTGTTTTTATATAAATAATGCTGCCCTTAAAATTGGTAAGTAGTCCCACTTGAAAATTTGGTCTAGCTACGGGACTGACTAGGGCTAGGGACTTGTAGGAGTTAATCACGTTTTTCAAAAATCATTCGAAACGTTGCTAAGTTATAAAGAATAATAATGTGTGACGACATCGTTACTTTCTAATTAGCATTATAATAATAATTGAATGATATTCTGCTGTGGAAGTATCACACTGTGGTCCGGCATCGTTGTGATGACCACGGCGACATAGACGCACTCGCTCATCATCCAATTTCATACACTCGATTCGGTTTCTCTGCTCAGTTATTCCGATTTTGTCGTGATTGTCGAATTATGATAATGTTTTTAAATTTAAGTTAAAAGTCTATTACTAGTTTTCGTGTTATTATATTGTTATGTATATTTTACTTGGCTCATCTACGTTGCGCGCTACATCCGAGAAAGTTTCTCTTCACTTCTCTAATCATGGAATGGAATCAAAAGAAAAAGGTATCTGTCATTGAAGTGGTAAAAGCAAATATAAATTTACGTATATTTACGGTGGGGGGGGTGGGGGAGTGTGAAGGGGCGAGCCTTCAAAATTAAAATAAAGTTCAATAGTTATTACTCAATAAGAAAATAATGAAACCTATTAAACGTATAAATAATAAATGTAGTATTAATATATAATATACAGGTTTATGAAAAATGAAATAAATAAATAAATAAAAGCTCAATGTTAATATAAAAATAAATAAATTAAAACACTAAATTAAATTTTTAATTTATTTGTTTTCATATTTTTATATGAATATTGCATAAAGCGTATTATATGTAAACGTTGATTTTTTTTTGATTTACTTATTTATTTATTTTTATTTTTTATAATCTATATAATAACAATAGGTTTCTTTATTTTAGAACGTTATTATATTTCATTATGTAATTTCAAGGCACTACGCGATAATATCCGGGGTCGAACTTTTACCAGATGTTACGCTAAGACCTTAAGTGTTTTTCAACGAACGGATTTGGTCGAGAGTTTTTCCCGAAATCGTAAGCCTTTTTCACCCCCTCCTACTATCGACTATATTTTGTCCCCGTCTACCGTATTATATAAAAAATTTCTTTACGCGAAAACGTATATTTTGTTATTGTGTTACGTATATTATTTATGTGAATTTTATGATAATTTCGCGAGAAAATGAAACTCAAAAAACGTCTTTTTCTGTGCCGACATAATATTATCCTTTACACGCCATTACTGACCCACAGGACTATGGGCACGTAATACTGTTGGGCAGGACTCTTTTCGTCCAAACACTTTAAAATCGTTTTCCTTTTTCACTTTAGAATATTATGATCCCTTTCGCCCACGTTTTCATAACCGAGACTTTGGGAAGCGCTTAGTATTTTAATCATTTGTCTGTTAAAATTAAGTACGTATATCGAAAAATTTAGCATTGCGCTGAGCAAATACGTGAGTGTATATTATTTTTGAACGAAAGGGATTCATTCGAATGTAAAATTTTTCGACTAAAAACATTAATGTCACTAAATAACAATTTTGAAAGTATTACGTAGTACCGAAATTCGGTATACTTAACGCAGATCAATTTTTGAAATTGTCATTATTTTTCCGAGAAAAATTTTTGAAAATTTGGGTAAAATGTACTGTATTAAAATTCATTTTTTCATTAAATAATTTTTAGTTTTTTTTTTTTTTTAGTCAGTACTTTCTAAAAATCACGGTGCTAGAAACTCGAAATGTTACAAGTAAATTACAAAATTATTAATTATAAGTAAATGAGCAACTACATACTTACAAATTGATTCTTTAATGAAACGGATGGAACGCATTTCTTTGATGTGCGCTTAGTTTTGTTATTTTTTCATTGGCTACATTGTGATTTATAATCGGATTACAGATTAAAATTTTAAACGTTACAATAACGTGCAATATTAATTTAGGTACTGTATTTTTATTCTTAATGTTCTTTTTTTTTTTTTTTTCAATTTTATAATATATACATTTAATCTGTTGATGAATGAATAACGAAGCGTTTAAAATCAAAATGAACGTCATTACTACTTTAGGATTTCTGGAAATTAAATTTCCAAGTTAATAACCAGTATTTCGCGTTGAAAATGTATTTTGTTATGAATTCTATGGACCGTATCAATATCATTCTGCGGGGTAGCCGGTGGCCGGAGGGTGGCAGCAGTACACTCGTGCGTTAACATTATTACTATTACTATTACTATTATTATTATTATGTGTTTGCCCTCGGAAAATAAAGCAGCACCGACTAGAATCGACGACAACCCTCGTCGTTTGACACAGTTTTTCGAAGCGAAATTAAACGATGACGCTCTGCTCTCGGCACGTAATTCCGTTAAAATGGTATTTTAAAAGATAATCTAAAAATATAAACGAAAAAAAAAGACACGAAAACGGTTACACGTTCGTGTCTTAGACAAGAAACTCAAACTCCCAAAACCCGTGTATCGCGCATATTTCGTAATGTTCGTTTTAAAATCGACAGAGAGAGAGCGAGAGGGGATGGGCAGGCAGGTAGATAGACAGAAAGGACAGAGAAAGAACAATTATAACTCACGCTATATAATAATAATTTATGTTGAGTGTTTCAGTACCATTTGACAAATGTAATAATTTTTGTTCTGTTAATAATTTGTAACTTCTTCGTTTTTTTTTTTTTCAAAAAACTATTACTGTGACAAGTTGCTGTAGTAATAAGAAATATTTTTTTTTTTTAGTACCTAAATGTTCAAATTTGTTATTTTACACTAAATTTTGAGAAAAAAATTCAAAATAACCATTTTCTGAATCTGATTTTTAAAAAAATTTGGAGTTTAAATCTCTAATGAAAATTAATCATTTCGTTTTCTACGTTTTTTTTTTTTTTTTTAATTATGCTAATAATTTAATTATAATGTTAAATAAGTCATATTGACTTCATTAATATCACCGTTGTTGTGAATTGTGACCTATTTGAAAACAATATTAAATCATACTAGTATATTGCACAAATCATACAAGAATACAAATTTATCTTTTTTTTTTTTTTTTTTTTTATCTATAGATATAAGCACAACTATCTTTTATCTTTATCTTGAATCAAGATAATTAAGAGGATTTCTTTGTTTTTATCTAAACTCCACACTTTGTATAAAAGTTTGTTTTTCGACAGACAAAACCAAATTGAACGTTTATTGTAAAAATGAGTTGAAATACCTAATTCAATTCGGTTTTTTCACTTGACGTACAAATAAATTGAAATAAAATATGAACTATTATTGTTTTTGTTTAGTTTTCAAAAAAAAAAAAAATTAATAATAGTTGATATTTTTACGAATAAACTTAAAAATATAACCCACAAATTTCAAAAATTTTAAATATTCAGTTATTATAAAAAAATATTAAAAATATGTAGCAACGCGCATATAAGTAAACTCGAAAACATGATTTAAAAAACTTCAAATACATATACATACAAACTGTTTTTTTTTTTTTTTAACTTCACATCACTGACTTTTATTGATCGTTACGATGTCATTTAAACCAGTGCCAAACACATTATCCCATCCCAGTCCCTTACCGATGTTTTACAAATAAAAACAATGTCTCATACAATAATTTCCAATAATTAATTAATTTCTAGAGGGCAGGTTCGAGTTCTCCAGTATAATATTCGGAAGTGCACCATCTGGTTAGGTTATCAGTGATAATAAGTATTTTCCTATTAATTATATATAATATATATTAATTAACCTATTAATTATTATTTACCTAAATATTAGGTGTATAAAATTATTTTGTACGATCGATAGTGGATGATTTGTGTAGTTCATGAATATTAATTAGTGAAAATAATTCTTTGTATTGGAAAAAAAAAAACTGTCTCTTTAAATGATCGGTCAAATGAGTTGAAAACGAGTTTATCGTTTAATTTAATAGAAATTATTTTATTTATGTCCTTATTATTTTTGAAATGTCTTAGTTTTAAAAACGTCTTAGATTATAGTCTTTAAAATTAATAACACCGTCCTCGCATCCTCGCCGTCGTCGTGTCAAAAGTGACCGAGCAATATTCTTAGAACGCTTTTCGGTGAATAACGTTTCGGAAAAAAAAAAAAATTCTCAAAAAATCATACGCTTAAATGATTAAAAAAAAAAAAACAAAAAACAAAAAAACGACATAATGTTTTCATTAAAACGAGAGACAGCAGAGCATTAAATAAATTAAATTGCGTTTATATATATACGCGCCATTCGTCTACAACGAGATTCTACGAACGAAATGAGTGACAACAGAACGAAAATCATCTTTTTACTATAGTTTAACGATATTAAAGATACGTATATTATATGTATACGACTAAAGCACAAAATAAACAGAAAAGATACTCTGTAGAATCATAAGTGGGAATTGAAAAAATCATGTTTAAAATTTTATGAAAATATTAAAATTCAAATTTCGTGTAGATTTTCTCAAAAGAAATAAATTTCTAGTCTAAATCCAACCTCCCTGATCCGAGATATTACCACGCGAAATAAATTCTCGCAACTACCGAATTTTGGAAAGTGATTTACAGCGGTTAGAATGGGTTTAGTCCTGGACTTAACGTACAAATGGACTGAAAAATATTTTAAATCCACTTTCGCTCTCTATTTACACGGTCCTATCTAGCAGTATTTTTCGAAAATTAAAAAATTAAACCATAACAAATTGCCGACCGATCGTACGAATTCGTGCGAATCGCTTTGAAAATAATATTATTGAAATATAAAATGTTTGGAAAACGTGAACTAGAAAGGACGTCGGAGTAATCAATGGCGTGTTTAGATGGGGATTGGTGGAAAGGGGGATCGGATACTCTCTTGACTTTTTTTTAAAAAAATTATTGCCAAATAATTTATATACAGAATAGGTTAGAACAAGAGGTTGGAACAAGAGAAACGTGTAATCGAGTTTAATCGTTTGATCAAACGATGAAAATTTAATTACAAGAGCAGAAACTGCAATCATAGAACCGGTTCACGAAAAACACATTTTATTTTCAATTTCACAATTTACATTTTATCACACGAAACATGAACCTAACTTAGAAAAAAGTAACCTAACTAAATCCAAACCGAAAAGTTAAAAAAAAAAAAAAAAAACCAAAACCAAAACCGTAACCGAAAATTTTTCTGACAATGTTTTTTTTTTTTTTTTTTTTAATTTTCAATTTTCATTACTTACTAGTGATTGGCGTCTATCGTTCATTTTTGTAGCGTACGGTTTCAAAACTGACGTGACCCCGAAATATTTGTCGGCACCTACACAGTGCAACTGGTGGGTGGTAAACGTTTTGTGGTTTCAATCGGTTTTTGGCTTTTGATTCTCTCTTTGCCGTTCAAATTCGACGCATAGAAAATTGCCGCCCAAACCCTCCCCTCTGCCATTAGTGAAGAACGTTTTGCGTATGAAATCGTATTAATCCGACCGGGTCTCACAGCTCGAGTCCTTTGTCGAGTTTCGCAGAAGGACGAACGCGACGTGTCCTTGCAAACGCGGCCGCCCCAGTGGCACATCAAAGAGGAGACATACGTACACTGCCGTCTCGTCGCGAGACCACTCGAAACTTTCGGAAATTCGAGCGAATCCGCGAAATCCTTCTTGGTAAAATGAATAATATAGTTGAATTATTATTACCAATGTACGTGTTAGTGCCCAAAACCAGTGAGGAGGCGATTTGTAAATTACCCTTAGACAATTTTGAACTTCTAAAAGAAAAAAATATATCGAAATTGTCGTTTTACCGATTCTATAATACGAATTTTAGATACTGAACGAAATGAAGAAGTTATAAACTCTATGAAAATTTAAACATAGATAGACAATAATATGAGAAACATTTTTGCACAAGAACATTCTGTGAAAAATGTGAAAAAAAAATTTTGGATATTTTTCCAACCCTTTTTATCTCATTTAATTTTTTTCCCCTTTATTTATTAGGTAACAAAAAGTAAAGTAATGTAAAGTATAGACATATGAATGCCGTATATACTTTGAACCACGAATATTCTTCGAATCGGATACTTTTGGTGGGTGTGTTCAAAATGACAACTGAGATATTGTTCATTATATTATTGACTTTTTTTCGTTTAGAATCGTATTATTGATGAAAAAGACGGAAACAAAAGGATTCGTCTAGGAATATCGCAGCATTTATTACACGCGAAACGGGCGTACAAGTGATTTCGAAATCCTTCGAGTGCGATATTATTATGTCCTTTGATACCGCCAAGGAACCGAACTATTGACGCGTATTCCGAAATCGGTCCAACAATAACGAGTAGTTTTTTTCTTTTCTTTTTTTTTTTTTTGGTTCCCTGGCGTCAATAATGATTCGTACCCGCGTTGTCAAGTCAAGTCAAAAAAAAAAAAAATCTCTAAACGCGATCGGTCCACCCGTCAACAATGTGGCATAAAAGTCATCTTTGTGATCAAATCTCTGCAATGAGAAAGAAATAAACCCGTGGTAAAGGAAATAATAATAATAATAATATCATAGTGACCTCTGAGAACGCTTTACATTGAAACGTAAACCGGAGTTTAAGAAGTCGATTTATATATTTTCTGTTTTCTTTTTTTCTTTTCCTTTTCCAGGACGATGTTACTCGTGTAATTCGTTAACCTAACCGTCGTCGTGTCAACCCGGGCTGTCCGTTGCAGCACTCGTTCGCGAAACGCCGAAATTTTAATATAATAATAATAATAATAATATAAAAATGATATTGCGTACCGTCGGATTATAAAATATAATATTTACGATTTAAAAATGATATACAGTCGGACGATTTATCATTGTTACGCCGTTCGCGACACCGACACGAGTGCCCTCGTCGCATAAGACTGGTGGAGGGGGGGGTGTAACGAGAAGGGGCGGCGCTTCTGGAAAGAGTGTTTGTTTTTTTTTTTTTTATCTTAATTGACGATTCGATTATCCGTATTTAAATTATATCGATTGGGCGGGAATCGCAAAAATGTTTTGTTTTATAGGAAAAACGCCCACCAAAATATCGCACCCGTGGAGTGAATAATACCCATGGTGCGAAGTACCTATGTCCGGCTCTTTTATTTATAGTTAACATTTTATCGTATAAAATTAGTTGTCCAAAAGTTTCAATTAGTAATTTGTTGAATCAGAATTATTTGCCTATAGATGGGCTTTTTAAGAGATTATTGTTCGAAAATTTCAATCGATTTTTTCAAAATCTGGGAGAGATTACCCAAAAATTTGACAAAAAAAAAATGCCTTTTTTTAATCTAAACTTTATAAAAAAAGTGAAATAAATTAATATAAAACAATGATAAGTAAAGTATGAACAAGAAAGTCGGACATACTTGGCACCACGGGTATTCTCCGCTCCTCGGGTCAGATACTTTTGGTGGGTGTTTAGAATTTTAAAGAAACGATAAATCATTTCTTGGATAAAACCATTATGAACAGAGAAAATTAATAATAAAAAAAATAAACAATAATATTCGTCCGCCGAGATTATCTGACCCAAATAAAGAAGAACACCCGTGGTGCCAAGTATGACCTGCTTTTTTGTCGAATTTAATAATGGAAATTTTCCAAACGACCTATTCGATTTCGATCCGGCTAAGAGTTCAATGTTCTAATCGCCGACGGTCCAGCGAGTTCGACGACCTCCGTCACGATTCGACAAAATCGAATTTTATCTTTCCCCCCCCCCCCCGTCATTTTGCAATCACGAGAAATTGTTCTGAGAAAATCGCTGCAACACGATAGTAGCACTGCGCGCGATAATTCATCGCCAGTGATTAATATTGTTTAATCGGCGAATTTTTTTTTGTTTTTTCTCTCCGCCCGCCCGTCGACGGAAAACGAGGTCAGAGTCTTTTGTTCGAGCGCATCCGTATTGTTCCCAGAGTTTTCGTTTAAATTTATGCCACAGCGATTTCTATATAATATTATCCGCTGCACATCAGCTCTCCTCGTTCCCCTTTTCCGCGTGATTTCCGTGGTCGTGCGTCGGCTGGACGGTCTCTCGACGACCGTAGTACGTGCCCCACCGGTGGTGGACAGATTTATATTTATTTACTTGTAATCGGTTTTTGTTCGGGAGATCCGCAGGCAACAGGAATGGAATATAACGAGGGGGGGGGGGAAACTTAAAATTCATTCGTCTTGGCGAGGACCGTCATCATCGGTTGTCGCAAGTCTGACACTGGAATTTTTATCATATACCTAAGGTTTAAAGTTTGAGTCACCACTTGCTACTGAATATAATTTAGTCGAAAAACATAGTCATAGTGGGAAATATAGTTGAATAAATATATTAAATTTTTTCGACTATATTTTCAATTCAATCAATAAAATTGCAAATTGCGACCAATTCTAATGTCAATAATAATAATAATAATAATAATAATGATTTCGTTTTCAAAATTTCTTCCATATTCCCATATCCAAAAAGAACAACTTACAAAACGAACCAATGAAACGTATAATATCACTAGCCTTCTTTTGACGATGGCTTGTTTTAATGTTGTAGTATCTTTAATTTATTATTGTATTAGTTTTGCTAAATCTATTTCGAACGTTTTCTATTTGAATTGCATCGTTATTATATTAATATTATACTATTACTTTAATGTTAAAAAAGGAGAAACTCGTATACTCCTAATAAATAAATAAATAAATAAAAACAATTATGATGACGTGTAACGCTGATGAGGATTCCTAACAGGCTAGTGGCGGCTTTTAACCGGTTTTAGAATTTCAATCCTAAAACCGGAACATAAAAACCCAATAGGTTTCGGTCCATGCCTGACAGTATTTATCATATAATATATATATATATAATATTAACAGGGATAAACGTTCACCAAAACAACGCGAACCCCCCTCCCCCCCCCATTGAATGTGTGCGACCCGATTACGAACGTTTTGCAGTGTATCAAAAATAAAATTACTTCACGCCCTAAAATGTAACGATCACGAACCACTTATCACGTGACATTGTCAAGTTTAAATTATTGTATATTTTTCTATCTATCACCGTGGTGAATGACGTCCAGCGTCACTTCGCTCCGCAGCTTCGTTCACTTCTCACACTTCGCAAGACACTCCTCCGCCTTGTGTTATGGGAAAAGCCGAAAAGTCACGTGTATCTCCGAATATAATAATATGAGTTTTTGGAAATCGCGTTGTAATATTTTTCGAGACACAAATCGATTTTATTAATATATCTGTCACAAAATAAGTATTTATTTCAATGTGCATGGTATGAAAATATTAAATTGACGATAGTTTGTATTAATATTTTTTTTTTTTTTCAGTTGTTTCGGTCGAAAACCGTTTGTCCTTCCGACGAAAATAACAATTCATAACCGATCGCGCGTTTCACAGGACACACTCTGTTCAGCTCTGTTCGAGGTAACCGTTTTTGTATTGTAACAATAATGGTATAGGACACTTCTTTGCACGCGGGGGTCACAATGCTATGTACATTTTTCGAAAGAAACTCTACACAGCCAAAAAGAGGGGAAGTTACGTTTTGAAATAAAAATAAAAATTGATAATAATCAAATTTATCCAAAGAAAATCCTACAAAACATTTGTATACAAATAGTACACACGGTGAAGATTATTATAGGTGCAAGACTCGGGACTTAAATATTATACATTATAATTTAACCAGTTTTTATACATTTATGTGATCTATTCGAGTGTCGAATTTAAATAAAAACTCACCTCAGACCTTTTGCTGAAAATATATTTGAAAAAAAAAAAAAAAATCGATTTCTGTATTTTTATCATTCGACGGGTTTCGGTCGATTATTTTCAGTTTTGAACCACTGAGTGACGAGGGTAAAATCGCCGCTGATATCGCGAAATAATATTCGTATACTTAATTGGGGAAAAGCTCGAGTTCGTCGAATGGACCG
Organism: Stegophylla sp. TES_Ste_2020; assembly: GCA_025469315.1. Lineage (NCBI taxonomy): Eukaryota > Metazoa > Arthropoda > Insecta > Hemiptera > Aphididae > Stegophylla > Stegophylla sp. TES_Ste_2020. The sequence goes on from JAIPRM010014550.1 coordinate 10,286, forward strand.
CCATAATTGGTTTATGCGCTAAATAATTAATGAGGGTTATGTCTTTGTCGTATGTATATATATATATATATATATAAATATATTATTCCGAATTTATCTACGCGAACTGCGAACCGCGCACACTATAACGTATATTATACGGTTTATACACCGTGACGTACACTAGTATGAGCTAGTGATTCCCAAACGTGTTTTTTTTTTTTTTTTTAGATTCTGAATGAAGTGAAGAAGCTAGTGTTTTTACAATGATGTTTATTTATTTATTTTTTCTGTGTACAACTTTTCGCATAGAAATACTTGTCCAAAAGTTTCGACCAATAACTTTTTGAAACCCGATTCGCCTCTAGATTGTACTTTAAAGAGGTCATTTTTTGAATTTCTCAATTCTTCAATGTTTT
>JAIPRM010014552.1:0-10681 GCA_025469315.1 Stegophylla sp. TES_Ste_2020
TCACTTCGATCAGAATCTAAAATGCGTAATGGAAATTATAATAATATTATAATACACACCATAGCATCTGATGCAGTTCCACAGTCGACCCCATAGTAATAATGTGCGTTTCCGACAAAAGTATAGCATACCTTTCGATGATCGTGTTCCGCGTTCGAGTGAAGGCATTTGAAAAAGTTCAAAAACAATTTTAAGTGAGAATAAACACGTTTTGTACGATGTACATGTTATTTTAAGCATAGAAAAGTAGTTACAGAATTCAGATTTTATTCAATAATTGCATCATTCATGATTGTCCGGTAAACGATTTTACTAACATATGATAGCGTCAAGTTGAATATTATATTTTCATCGCAGACGTGCACTTTAACGCTAAACAAGTAATTCAAATTTATCAATTTTCACTCAATGATTTTCAAACTTAACTGAAAAGTCACACAGAAAACGGTTGACTGAACAACGAATAATAGAAATAAACGACTTTTACATAACTACGGAAATAAACATTATAAGTATAGCAACGGCTCGTTAATTATCATATTATATAAAATATAATGTGGATAATATCAAATCGCGTAAATATATATTTCAATTTTTATAAAATCAAAAATTAAAAAAATATGTTTTTGTCATAAATCGGAAATGGGATAACAATAATTATAAACAGGAAATATTTTTTCTTCAAATTTTGGTTTTTCAAAAAAAATAATAATTGTCTAATTTTAATTAAATTTTTAGAGTAAAACCAACAAACTATTAATACTATAAATTCATCATTTTGACATTAGACATCATGTTAATTCATTACTAGAAATAGTAATGAATTTAACGACCTAAAAAACTTTAAAAATTGAGTTCAAAATAGAAAATTATAATTTTTTTCAAAAACCAAAATTCAAAGAAAAAAATATGTTTATTATTTAAAATTTTTATCGCATTTCCGAATTATGACGAAAAGATGTATTTTTGAGTCCTTGATTTCACAAGAAAATTTCATCGATTCAAAAAATTGATCATCTATACATGATTTCTCAAATTTTATATTTTTGAGGTAATTGCTCGATGGGAAAAAGGTGAAAAAATTACAAAAATTTAGAGACTCCATTGAGCATCAAAATCAGTTGGGTTAATGACCCGTCGGTTTCACCTGGAACGTCTCATATAAATTAGATAGTTCGTTATTCTAAAATATACTGTCCCCATAGTGAATAATTAGTCAGTAATCGACATAAAATAAAAGTACGTAACAACTCTAATCTATGGTTAATTAATGACACGACCCAAATTTATTGATTTAATAAAATATACAGGGTGAATTATAAACATTGTCACCTATTTCTTTGGTCATAAAAATGGAAAAATTTGAAATTTTTTTGGGAGGAATGTTCAACTTACTATAAAAAGTAAAAACTGCATATATTTTCCATTACTTTGTTTTTCAAGTGAGATCCCCCTATTTTAACTATCAAATTTTATTCTGGTTATTATTCTATGAATTTTAAAATGTATTAAAATCAAAATTCGAAAGAATATTTTTTGAATTACTCTGATTTAAATATTAAGGATAATTATAATCAGCTCTTGATAACATATTTTAGTTACCAACATATTAATATGTTATTATTATAAATCTATTCCTAATTAATTTACAATGTTTTAAAGTATATAAACTACTCGTTCGTATTTTCATATCAATATATTATCCAAATTCACAGAAAAATAACCTGAATAAAATTACGAAGTTAAAATAGGAGAGGGGATGCCATTTGAAAAATAAGTTTGTAATACTGTAAGACATGAAAATAAAGTAATAGACAAGTTGGTTTTTGTAGTAACTGGATAATTCTGAAAAATCTTATGTGACCAAGGGTTTTAATTATATCTTCTAAATTCTCAATACTTAATGATCTTTTAGTTGCCAGGGGAAGTACAGTTTGTTGGAGGTCAAGCGAAATATTTTCATTGAGGACTTGAACTATGAGAAGTGAATCTATATGCAACCAAATGAAATCAAATTTAAATAAATTACACTGAATTCATTCAATAGACATTACAATTTAAAAATGTTATTATTTTAATAAAATTAATCTGTATATAATATATAAAATTAAATTAATTACCTTGAGTAATAACTATTTGCTTTTCCAATATACGTTGATAGTTAGAGTTATGATAACCCAATTAAAAAAAAGATACTGTTAGCTTTTTATTGGAAGCATTTGTTGTGATATCTTAAAACCACATCGGAGGGAGTCAAACAAGAGGGCGTTTGTCTGATGTCAAAATATAAAATATAGGTTCCTATAAAATAATTGTTCTAATAAAATGCACTTAATTATTTTCAATTAAGTTGCCTATTCTATTAAAAAAAGTACTTGCATAGGAAGTATCAGGAACAGTACATTATGAGTTAGTAGAAGAAACTGAAATCTCACCATGATATTTTTTTGATTTATTCATCTCGTTTATTTCATTCTCATACATAGAACTATTATCCTAAACATTTTTATTTACATTTATGTTACCTAATTAATAATAAAATATAGTTAGTATCTTGTTAATATTTTCAACAATACTAACATAGGATACATTCTGAGAAAATGAATTTATGAATTTATGAATTATCAGGTCTTTGTTTCCTATCCAGTACATCAGCAGCTTTATCCGTGATTTAGATATTATTTTATTTGAATCTGCAAAATACAACATTTATTTAACTATTTCCAACTCTTGTTAATTTATTTATTTTGCAATTATTATTAAAATAAAAATTGTATTTTATTAAATTGTTTTGTTTCTTAGTAGTCTGTACATTCAGCACTGGTATCACCTATCACATTGTAAACAAACGGCTTCAATTTCATGATATTAATCGATAACCGCTGATAAGACTTTTGTGTCCTATCCATCATGAACTAAGAAGGAAGTTGTTAGCTCATGAATTAAACCGAAATAATAAGGTCTCCGTCACAGCTGATATTTACAATAGACTATTATGACTAAAATAATATTGTATGTGGCCTCCATGTCATCTCGAATTAATTTTTTTTTTATAACAGTAGGTATATTTAATCAATAAGATACTTTTTTGAAAAAATTTCAATCACTTGGTTTTGTGTATACACTATAATAAGTCTTTGAAAGTTATAAAACAATTATATGCAAGGTACCTATTGTAGGGACTTGCTCATTATTTTTGTAAGTATAAAGTAAAAAAAATGACTACAGTGTAAAAACCAGACATTTCCATATTTTGGTTTTATAAAACTCAGATTCCTTTATTTGTACATTGATTTTTTTATTTAATGATCGAATTTGTCTGGTTGTTGCAGACGGATATTATTTTTGTTAAAAAAGTTGAAAAACTGATTTTTGCCAAGATATGGATATGTCTGGTTGTTGTTGTCGCCAAGTCTTCATTCAATGTCTTCTATATGATTTTTTTTTTCTTTGACAGGAAGTTACATTAACACAGTCTAACATAGATTGTGGCTAGAGTTTAACCACCCCAGCTGTACATTCCTGGCTACTTCCCTGCCATCCTTGTTTTTGAACACCCAAATAGTAATTATGCTTCTATTTATATACCTAATTTTAAATACTTATAAAGTAAAAAATATATAATTTTACTGCCATTAGACTCCATTCGAGTTTAGTCATTTATATAAAATATAAAAATGTATATCAATTTCAATATTTAATTATTAGAGTAATTAATTACATTTATAATTCCAGGTAATTTTTTTTATTTAAAAAATGTGATAAATAAATTATCCATATGAGTGATACATGATGTTCAAAAGGTTAGCGACTGCTGATGTAGATATATTGTGTAAAGTATAGACCGATTTAATTTTAGAATCTTAATCTTATTTCATGTAAATGTAATTATTGTAATTAATTAAATTCTCTATTTTTTAGGTACTTACATTTTATTATCATTTAGTTGCACAGTGACTATGATGAACTAAAAATTTCATATTTCATTTAACCTGGCTACATAAATATCAAAACTGATTTGGGTACTTAGTTGGCAAATTGGAAATCATATTTTGGCATTATAATTTTTTGTGATGGTAAATAAATTAAAATACCTACTATGTACATATTAACACATTCAAATAAATATAATCAATTTGATTTTTTATTTTATTCACAGTTTTCTATGGTCATTAATCTATTGTTGAAATATTGTAAGGAAGAGTTAATGGCATTGTCAAAATTGTATACCTGTGGACATTTTTAAGTTATAGGTAAGTAAGCAGTCAAAACTTTTATTATATACTGTTATAAACTTTTAAACATTGTAATTATTATTATTTTATATTATATTATATATTATTATTACTAATCTACAAACATTTACTTTCATTTGGGTAATGTTTAAGTAATTCTTGAAATAAATTAATATGATAGTGCTTCCCATAATTCATGATATTTAATTTAACTTTGCACTATGGGGATTCTTTGTTGCTTGGGTGGAATTTGAAGAGGGGGTTAAATTTTAAAGAAACGATAAATCATTTCTTCAATTAAACGATTCTGAGTGGATCTTCAGTTTATATTGTAAATATGATTATCATACAATTATTTTTTACCAAGCTAGTTTTATATTCTATTACTAACTGAAAATAAGAAAATAAAATATTTGACGAGAGAAAAAAAGTAAAACATTTTCTTGCACCAAAATATTTATCATATTATTTTCTATCCACATCCAAATTTTCTTGATGTTTGGATTAAAAAAAAATATTTTTTAAGACGTTTTTGTCAAATTTTGAGTAGTTTTTCCCAAATTTTGAGAACAATATTGAAAATTTCGAAACGTGACGTCTTATAAGTACCATCTTGAGGCAAATTGTGATTTAAAAAGTAGCTCGTAGAAATTATCGGTAAGTATTTCTGTACGAAAATGTGATAACAGAAAAAAAAATAAACATCATCGTAAAAACACTAACTTATTTGCTCCACTCTGAATCTAAAAATTGTTAAATAAAGTTAAATTAATTCTGTGTTAAAAAATAATTTAGGTAATTAATATCCAGATTAATGAATACATTAACCAAACAAATTATCTCTAGTTTACCTAATATTTATATTCTATATAAGATGGGTATCTTATATATTTTTTTATTCCATTCTATAAATATGAATTTATTATAAAAATATTTTATTTTCATCCTAGATAATATACTAACAGCCATAATATATATTTTAAACTCCTTATCAAACCTTCAAACATAATGTGTAGGTATCTATCAATTAAAAACATATTTTGACAAAATTTTATTTGTATCTATATCATTATAATATGAAATTAGTGAAAGTATGAAGTTATATAGGTACCTAATTAAAATTATACGATTTTTAAATATAAATTTGATGAAAAATTCTTATTAATTTATAACTTGTGACAATTTTGTTATTATTTTACACAGTGCTTGATAAGAATTCACAAATTTTATTATTATATTTTTAACTAACAATACATTTTAACATAATATTTATTGAACTTTTTTTCAGCCCCTTATCGCTTGAAGTATTTTGGTATATTTTTTATATTGAAAATTAATTATTTTTGGAAACATGGATAGAGAAACACCGTCTTCGTCATCATTTTCATTATCAAGTCAGACTTCATTTAATTACCAACAAAATCAACCAGTAACTTACACTCCAAGCTACTATAATAAGGGATTTAATATTCATCAAATTCCAGAGAATAATACAAATAATTATTACAATGGTCCGGCTATTAAAAATCCATATTTATTCAACAATGCAAATGGACATTATAATAATGGATATATGACGCTTGCAAATGTTCCTCGTGCTAATAGAACTGTGGTTCCCCTTACAAAACCTGTAATTTCTAGTTTAAATCATAATAATTATTTAAAATCTCCACCGCCGTCATATGATTTGTATAATAGTACTCATACATCTCAAGTAACTAATGACAATGAATATTTCATTAATGGATCATTGCCTAATACATCAAATACAAATTTTAATAATGAATCTATGCACTCTTTATCAAATAATATGTGTTTTAATACACCTACTGTGCCGCCATTGCATATCAAATCTCCACAAACTATAATTGACAAACCTCTAGTTAACTGCTTCAAGAAGCAATATGGTGTATCTAGGGGAAAAAATGAGACTAGAAAAGAACCCCAAAAACGTGACAAATGGTTTAATTCGACATCTAAATCTTTCAATAATCTTTCGAATAATACTAGCAAACATAATCATTCAAGAAGAACCTCCAATCGGTTTCAATTTTCTAACCACCGTTCTGATAGAAGAAGTCAAAAGAGAAGTGTGGAAACAAATAAAAATGTGTTTGCTGAAATCAAAAAGTTGTCATCTATGACTGTTCAACAAATAATTGATTATGAGAAAAAAAAGTGCTTTAAATTAGCACCAACAAATATTTACTATAAGAAACAAGAAAATTCAAAAACAGTGTTTGGAAAAGAAAGCATATCAGACACATGTGATGAGTTCAATAGAGTATTGGGGAAGCGTACACTTGAAATGAATGCACATAAACCAACCTGTAATATGCCTTATAAGAATAACGTCAAAATTAACAAGAATAAATATTCTGAAATTATTACAGTAAAAGTGCTGAATAGAAAAATGGCACATCCAGACAGACTTCATCCAGAACTACGGCATAATGAATCAGGAGAAATGAATGATAGTCCATTGTGTAAATGTAGTGTTGAATTGCAGCAATCCGGTATTCGACATAATATTTATGTTGGAGAAGGTCCTTTTGTACCTTGTTTACCAAATTCAAATAATGCCGACAAACTGTTTCATTATAGAGTTATTATAACACCACCAACAAATTTTTTATTTGAGCGCCCTACAGTTATTGAAAAAGATGGTAAAAAGTTTGTTTTTGAAGGATTTTCATTGCTATCTCATTATCGTATTCCGACTTTACCAAATTGTAAACTTATCCGTTTCAATACTAATTACACTATATTGTATATTGAAGACAAGATTCCAGAAAACTTTGTTGTAAACGAATTACAATTGTTTTATGATTATTTATTTAAAGACATTTTGGAATTAATAGATTTAGACCTGCATGCATTTGGCAATAAAGATGGATGTCCTCAATTTCATTTCTTGCCTCGCTTTGTAAGAGAAGTGTCCGGTTTCAATAAAGAAATACTTTCAATGAATGATGTCCTTAAATATCTTTTAACGAATAATAAATTACTTTTTGAAGAGGACTCTCTAGCTGCTTTAGAAAATATGTCTATGGGTAAATGGCAAAATATAGTAGATGAATACAGAGGTATGATTGTTACAAATCCCAGAAAAAAACCATATTCAATACGTGTAGATCAGTTAGATAAAGATAATGTAAATCGGACCTGTGAACAAAACAAAAATTATGAATATCCAGTTTTGGTACACTTTGGAAATCAACCATCACATTTAAGTAATGCACGTAATCCAGATTATTTGGAAGTACATGGTGACCATGTAAAATCTAAATATCTTTCAGCAAATACGCCTAAAGCATCATTTAAAGAGGAAAAGAAATTAAAAATCAAAGAAAAATCTTTACAAGAAATTAAACCTCATAGTAAACAAGGAGTGACAGCAGAGGTATCTAGTAAAGGATTTTATAAAACTGGACTTATGTGTGATATTGTTCAGCACGCTATGATTTTACCAGTTCTTGTGCGTCATTTAAGATTTCATAAATCTTTAGAATACCTTGAAGACACTTTAAACTATAAATTTAAGAACAGATATTTACTGCAGCTCGCATTTACTCATTCTTCTTATCAAGAACATTTTGGTACTAATCATGAACATGCACGGAATACTCTATCAAATTGTGGTATGAGAAACCCGAAATATGGAAATAAACGTATTAATCCTACTTGTACTAAGAAAGGTTTAAATACATTAATAAATACAATGTCGCGGTTTGGTAAAAAAATTGAAACGGAATCAAAAATAATGCAAAATGAACGCTTGGAATTTTTAGGAGATACAGTAGTTGAATTTGTGTCAACTATTCATTTGTTCCACACGTTTCCAGATATTGAAGTAACCAATTTATCCGTATTTCGTACAGCCATTGTAGAAAACAATCATCTTGCTTTTTTAGCAAAGACTTTAAAGCTAGATGATTATTTGTTATATGCCCATGACATTTTTACGTGTCACGATTCTGAGTTTCATCATGCAATGGCTGATTGTTTTGAAGCTCTAATGGGTGCACTGTATTTAGATGGGGGAATAAATATAGCTGATCGTGTATTTGGCGAGATATTATTCAAAGACTCACCAGAACATCTTGATATTTGGGTGAACTATCCAAAACATCCTTTTCAAAAACAGGAACCTGAGGGCGATCGGAAACGGATTGAAACATCACCATTCCTTAAAATTTTAACCAAGTTTGAAGACTCCACAGGAATTAAATTCAACCACATAAGACTATTAGCTAACGCATTTACCAATAGAAGTGTTGCTTTTAGAAACTTAACTCTTGGTTCAAATCAAAGACTCAAATTCCTAGGCACTACTGTTTGTAAGTTTATAGTTTCAGACTATTTATACAAATTTTTTCCAGATCATCACGAAGGTCATTTATCACTTCTACGTAACTCTTTGGTAAACTATAACACTAAATCTGCTATATGTGATGATTTAGACATGGATAATTATGCATATAAAGCAAATGAAAAAGAAGAATTAACGACAAAAGCTAAAGCTCATTTGTTAGAAGCATTCTTAGGTGCATTATATATTGATAAAGGACTCAGACATTGCGAAGAATTCTGCAATGTATGTGTTTTCCCTCGTCTTACTGATTTCATTTTGAAAAAAGACTGGAATGACCCAAAATCTAAATTACAGCAATATTGTTTAACTGTGAGATCAAACAATGACAGTCAACCGGATTTGCCTGTATATAAAGAAATTAAACGTACAAGTTCATCGAATAAAAGGAAATATACAGTAGCTGTTTACTTTAAAGGAGTGAAGTTGGCACAGGGAAATCATCGTAATATACACAATGCAGAAATGAATGCTGCCAAAAATGCGTTAAAGGTATGCATGGAAAACTTTTAGCAGTATTGTGTGTTAATAAGATCTGATGATAATGAAGATTAAGATGATGACAGTGATGGTGATGGTCATGATGACATTGTAGATAATAATAATTCAGAAGAAATCATAAAAGCAAATAAGAAAAAAATTAGTATAATGTCAGAATATTTTTGTGTTTTTACTTAAGTATGAATAATTTTTGTTGTAAATATTTTTACGTTTAAATTCATATTTTACAATAAACTTAATGATGCTACTAATTTATTGCATAATCACAAAATGATTTGTTAAAATATATCATTAAATTTTGAGTCATTTATAAATTGAATGCAATCATTTGATGCAACCAGTGGTCAAAGTGAGTAAAAATAAATGTGATAAATGGTGAAGATTTCACCTGGTTGAATCATACATACAGACAACAGTCTAGTGTTTTTATAAAAAACTTAAAGAATATTTTTTACTCGTATTACTATATAAATAATGTAAATTATTAGTCGCTTAATAATTATCTACCCATAATAAGTTTATTAAACGAGGAAATGTCTTTCTATTAAATGGTATGAAATATATAAATGTAATTAGGAAAAAATAAAAAATCCATTACCTTTAAGATTCTGAACGGAGTGAAGAAGCTTATGATTTTACAATGTTTTTTTTTCTTTTTCTGTGAACACTTTTGTATAGAAACACTTGTCCAAAAGTTTCAATGAATATTCATAGCATATTTTGCCGTTTTTTGTCTGATGAAAGAATTTTCTGTGTTTTGAAAAATGATATTGAGAAATTTGAAAAAATGACCTCTTAAATGTACCATCTAGGTGGGATTTTGAATTTATAAAGTTACTGATCGAAACTTTTGGACAAGTATTTTTATTCGAAAAAGTGTTTACAGAAGGAGAAAAAAAAATAAACATCATTGTAAAATGCATAAGCTTCTTCACTTCGTTTAGAATCTAAAAAAGGTTAACGAGAAAAGAAGGGCATAGCTGATAAATAAAAATAGGGAATCGTGAATTAAAATAGGTTGAAAACCACTGCTCTAGAGTTTAGACATCAAATACACCAGTATCGAAAAATGTTTTTGAATCACTCTGTGTGTTGTGGATCATCTTTGTTTAGTATATATATATGGTGACCAGATGTACTTATTTTTGTAGGACAGTACTCTTTTTAGTTGCATTGTACTAGTGTCCACAACAACATTGTTAAGTACAGTGGCGTCATTTCAGTTTTTGCAAGACTAGGGCAAAGATTCATCAATATGCCGACTTAAAATTTTTTTTCCGAATAGTGCTCAGCAGTATAAATTGTGTTACTGATACAGTTTTTACCTAACTCAGAATATCGGTATAGTTAATATAGATATGTATATATATATATAAAAAACTTCAGAAACCTAATAACAAAATACAATTTTAAATATAAAAATAATTAAATTATGAAATGCATAGCATTGTTGCCCAATCCCGAATATTAAATATTAAATACTTAATAATTAATAGGTTATAATTTTTAAACTAGGTACCTACTAGATAGGTGTTATGTTTACTTACTAAAGATGTTTGTATTTTTGTTCTTT
>JAIPRM010014553.1:0-10681 GCA_025469315.1 Stegophylla sp. TES_Ste_2020
AAAATCAAAAATGTATTTAAAATTGAAATCAATTTTACTCAACTATCAACATGAAATTAAAGATACTTATGTCTAATTTTCAAATAAAAATATAAATTTTTTAATTTTTGGTGAAATAAAACATGTCTCCTGAATAATTTCAAAATATGGACTTGTCTCGTTGTTGCACGGAGCTCTTCAATTAAGCGTTAAACGACAAACATTCACACTTCGCGGTGTCTATGGAACCGCCGGTCATGTTATTATATTATAATTTTTACTTTTTTTTTTTTGTGGAAAACGTTTTTTTCATGTTTTGAAAATCTTTTGGGGGTACAAGGGCAATGGGTATACGAGAAAGATGCGTGTAAAGCGAATGAGATGTAATATAAGGCGTATAAATAGGTAATAAGATTGATAGATAAAGAATAAGATGAATATTCCTATGTAGCTCAAGTGCCACACACACATATAGATGTTACTTTTACTGATTCTTCACCAAATATCGTGAGTTCGGCGGTAAAAAAAAAAAAATTGTATACATCATTGTAAGTGTGTATTTTTGCATTGTTAACAAAAGGCCCGTAAAGCACTATTCGCAGTCTCTCTGCATTCCGTGTGCTGCACATAAATAGATGAGATAAATAATTGAATTATCATTTATAAATGTAGGTAGGTACGAGCAGCATAATATCATTTTTTGCCTCGGGGGGTCAAGACATATTTACCCCGACATTAAAATGAATAGCACACCATTTTTCCCATGCCGATAATACAGTAACAATAATAATAATAATAATAATAATAATAACATCAATGAAATAGAACGACGACGAGAAGGAGAAGAAGAAAAATATAATAATTCGAAGAAGAAATGAGAAGGAATAATAATAATAAAAGGTAGAGAAAAAATAAAGTAACATGGCGCATGCGTGATAGGCGGTTTGGGGGGGTGGGCACATGTTGGATTGTCTCTAAACAGGAGTAGAGGAGAGCACATGCGACAGTCCAGACTCCAGTTTGGATTTATAAGGGCTTGGTTCCGTTGCACCACCACCGCGGTAGCAGCGTGAACACATTTTCGTAAACGAGTGTACTATTATTAATTATTGTCGTCGAACTTTTTAATTCAATTTGATTTAATATTTTTACCGTACTGTAATTATTATTATTTATTGTACCTAACTGTTTTATTATTATTACTATTTGTTTTCTTTTATTAAGTTCGTATTTTCGTATTAAACAGACTATTTTTACATCGGTATATACATAAAAAAATAAGGTTTCGTGTTTTAATAGTAAATACATGGTGCAAACCGCTTCGTACAACGTAAAATTCAATAAAGAAAAATAACAGTAAGTACACCGAACACAAATCGTATATTATTTAATTTTAATTTTTGTTTTCGCTTCCTTATTATTATTATTATTATTATTATTACTTTTACACTATAACCGGCAGTGATGCAATTTTGATTTACTCTATACTCTTTACAATGACGACAACCACGACGACGCTATCCAACCGATTCGACTGTCGGGTTTAGGCATAGATCCAAAATATTTGGCGACGAATTCCGCGAAGGGATGGGACGGAGACGGGGACGCATTTAGACTAAAATACGCGTATGTTTTCTTATCTCGTCCTCCAGTCTATTGTGTGTGTGCCCTATACTGTGCATTGTTTTTTTTTTTTTTTTTTTCAATACTGCATTACAGAAATAGATTAACTAAGTAACTGCTGCTGGGGCCCGATGAGATAAGTAATTGGCTCTGACTCACGAACGTCCCGTGTTCGAGACGACCGGCAAACTTCTCGTTAGATACCATTTACCATTATGACCGAAAGGTTTTTTGGAATACGACAATTCGACGGCAGGTGCCTAATATCTATTGTTGAAAATGATTTTTCGAAATCCGTCGTAGAAAAAATTAATATTTTCCGTACACACATCACTGGTAACAATAATAATAGTTTTTTTTTTTTTTTTCTTTGACTCGTAAACGTATAAACTCTTTATGCTTGTGTTCGGTCCTATCTAGTGATGGCACAAAAATGTTACAAGTATTGTATTGTGAAAAGATTAATAGAGAAAAGCGAACAATAACCACCCTCATCCGATCTTTGTGTTGCAGGCCCTGAGGTAAAGATATATATATTTTTTTCTTTCGAATTTGTCAGTTTAATCCTCTCCGTCTCGCGTATAATCTCCAAAAGATTTCATCGATCAAATTTTTTTTTCTACTCGCCCTCGTTTTTTTTTCACGTCAAACTGTGAGCACAAACAGACCAAAGCGTTTACATTTTTTAAATAATCATTTTTTTTTTTTTTTTCAAATAATAAATAACGTAGTGGCACGCATTCGTCGCATAACGAACAATTCGTGAGGTGAGAACAAAAAAATGTCTATGTACTCTTTTGTTCCAACTCAATATTTTTATGGTTTTTTGATTGATTACTACTTCTACTACGTTAAACTTTAAAAACGTTCTTTTGAAAAATGTATAAATCACACGCAGAACTTTTTTGTTCGCACCCTAAGAATTATTATCTTCTGCACTTGTGAGTGTCACGAACAAATCGGCTCCGGATAACGTTACTGCACGTCATTTGTACGATAATAATTTGCAATAGGTATAAACCTAAGCCTTGTTTAGGTATAGTAAAATTTGAGACAATATTACACCTACGGGAATTTTTTTTTTTTTCGTTCAACGATAATAAGACTCGGCCCGCCTCCGATACACAAATCTAACAATATTTAATATTAATACGTGAGACATTCATACCGTTTTTTTTTTCACTCAGTCTGACAATTTTATTTCTGGCCACTCGGGTACTATACGTAGTAATACGTTCCCAAAAGAAAAAAATCGCTCTCCTTGGAATATTAAAAAACAATACGCATATGTAATATTATAATATATGCGTAAACATTAGAGTCGAAATGATGCGAATTCGGCAATATTTGCCAATGAGATGGGTTTTATGCTGCTGCGATATTATCGTTGCGATTTTGTCACAATTGCAAAATATCGCATCTCGAAAAAAATCTACCTAAAAAAAAAAAAAAACAAAAAAAAATGGGAACTAAATCTCCCGGTGTAGACTTACATGTGTATATAGGTACGCGAGTTTGTATGTGTGTTTATATGTATGCATTTATATACCTATATGTTTGTATGCGTGCGCCAGTATTGACGAGTACACGTATTTTATTTTTATTTTTATTTTTCGAAACAGTGGCTTTCCTTTCTATAACTTCCAGGTTCTGTTTTTTCCAATACGGTTTTTTCTTTATATTATTATCATTTTTTTTTTTTTTTTTTTTTTTTACTTCTTTTTTATATGTAAATAAACTTGTTCGTGTCGTCTTTGTCTGTCGCTTCTTTCTTTTTACGTGTGTGTTCGCTTCTCGTGTAAAATTAGCGACCAGTTGAAATTCGAACCCGCTGCAATATCTAGATCTCTCCGCCGTCGTCCACCCGCCCGGAGTGCTCCTCGTCCGCGACCGGGAAAACGTCCATACCCCCGACGAGAAACGCGCGCATTGTTCATCGCACGAGCGAAAAAGAAACCTCCTCTTCTATAAATACGCGCTTTGGGTCGGGGAAACGGCTGATGTATGACGTTTGAACTATAACGTTTAATATTTACGGTACAATTTTGCATTTTTTTTTTTTTTTTTTTTTTTGAGAACTATGAATTTCTTTCATTTGTTAGTTACGCGTAAATTCATCTCCGTTTAACGCGTCTAATATTTTTCTATATAACGAATAAATTATCCGATAACAAATTGCAAAACGTAGTCACTATATCAAATATTGAGCATTGTTTTTAAAAATTATACATAGCCCTACGGTTTTAATGTATCCGATAAAGATAATGCACCGAAGACGGGTAAACGAATTCAATTGATTTTATTGTAAGCGTATGCGGACTCTCAAATTATCTAAATATATCGAAACATAATATATGCTTTTAAATTTTGTCAATACGTTTTGAATCAAGTCGATAAAAGTATCAGAAAAAAGATACTGTCGAAAGTTATAGTACTCCAACACGTTTTTCGACGAGTAAAACATTTTTTTTAAAAAATTACAAATTATAATGCAAATATTAAGCAAACGAAAATCCCTGATTGTTTCATTTAAATTTAAATTAAAAAGTAAAGTATTGACAAGGAAACCGGACATACTACGCCCCACGGAATTCTTCTCTCCTAGGGTCAGATACTCTTGATGGGTGTATAGAATTTTAAAGAAACGATAAACCATTTCTTCAATGAAACGATTCTGAACAAAGGAAGTTAATATAATATAAAGAACAATAATAGTCGTCATTTTCAATACACCCACCAAGAAATCTGACCCGAAGAACGAAGAATGTCCGTAGAACGAAGTATGTCGGACTTTCTTGTCTATACTTTACTTTACTTTTTTTATATAATAAATAAAGAAAATTTAAAAATATTAATAAGAAAAAAAAAGTATTAGAAAAACGCCCAAATTTTTTCACAGATTTAAAATTGTTTGCGCCAAAATGTTTCTCATAATATTGTATATTTATGTTTGAATTTTCATAAAGTTTGAGTCAAAAAATGTTGGAAAACTGATATGTTTTTTGTCGAATTTCGGGTAGTTTCCCTCCCCCTCCCCGAAAATTCAAGAATTGAGAAATTAAAAAATTGCGACTTTAAAGTATCAACTAGAGGCAAATCATGTTTCAAAAAGTTGCTGATCGAGACTTTTGAACAAGTATTTCCATACGAAAAAGTGTTTATATAAAAAAATGAACATCATTGTAGAAACACTAGCTTCTTCACTTCGTTTAGAATCTAAAATAAATAAAATAAGTTCAAATAACGTATAATGCTTTTTTTTTTTGTAATTTTATTTAACGAATTCCTTTACATTACAAATTTTGTTGCCCACGAGACTTCATTATATGGAAGTTTCACCGTACTTTATGTATTGTATTTATTCACACTATAATTCGCGTATGAGAAATCTGTCCGTCGTTTTCGTTTTTGTTTACATTGTGTTTACTGTGTTCACAGAATGTACACGTGACGCATTTATAAATTTTCAATTCGCCTTTCTTTCCACAGACGATGATTTTACGGTTATGGTTAGCGTTGCTGGTAGCCGAACTGTCGACCGCGGTCGCTTCCACACAGCAGATGGCCGAAGAACTGTGCAGTCCCAAATACGTACAGAACACGTCTCTACCGGTGACAATCATACCACTCGACACCGTGTTCACCGGAAAAGTCAACAAATCTAGAACGCTGTGAGTGCAATTTCAATTATTATCATTTTTGCCTACGCCCCACACCGATCCCACTCCTATCTCTTAAGCACACCCCAATCATAATCTTAAACAGACGGAGAAAAAAATTATTTAATTAGTGTCCTGTAGTACACTAGTGGTGGGAAATTTCGTTGCTTTCCCAAAATCGTTATATTAGGTACATTTACAATATTGTAATGATTTCAAAAACTCGATGCATATTTTGTTACCTACATTTTTGTAAAATTAAAACATACATATTGCGGATTGAAAAGAAATCGTGCATATAGTAATAATATATATTAAATATTTATATAATATCAACTATAGAATAACCATTGGATTTATAAATAGGGTTTAACCCTCCCAAAAATAACCCAAAAAGATTTTAATTAAATAAATTTATAATTCATTTAAGATTGTTATAAATCAATAAATATCAATAATCAATGAACTTAATCAATTATCGGATTAAATTAATAGCACACTTAAAAAAGTAAAGCTAAGCAAAGTAAAGTAAGGCGGATGTGTTCACACCACGGGATTTTTCACTCCTCGGGTCACAAACTTTTGGTGGGTGTGTAGAATTTTAAAGAAATTATAAACCATTCCTTTAACTATACGATTCTAAACGAAGGAAGTTATTAATATAAAGAACAATGATTTTCAACACACCCACCAAGAGTATCTGACCAAAAGAGCGAAGAATACCCGCGGTGGAAAGCATATCCGGATTTTTTGTTTGTACTTCACTTTACTTTTTTTTTTTATCTAATAAATAAAGGAAAGGGAAAATAAGATTTAACGAGACCCAAACTACTGATTTTAAAAATAGATTTTAATTTTGGTACAAATTCCAAACACACTTAAAATATTTTGGTGAATATTGCATAATATCTCTTATTTATTTTGGTGCGAATTGCATGCACCCACGGACATAAGTATTTATTACGTGCAGACTATGTCATCAACAAATGCGTATTCACAAACGGCCGTAGAATATTATTCACTTATTTAGTATTCCACGTATTCATTAACAAAATGGAATCCGAGCGTGACATATTATTAATATGCTACGTTTGTATGCGTTGGTAGGTGTCACGCAAATAATTGTTTCTTAGTTTTCAACAATAATAACAAAAATAATTTGACTAACAACGTGCAGAGTCCTCCGCATTTTCATAAATTATTCTAATGACGCGCGTGTGTACTGCCACCGGTTATGTAGTCATAATAATAAAAGTAAAAATTTTATTCTACGGTAGAAATCACGGTCAAATACATACATACAATCACAGGAATATAAACGAAAAAGGTGGCTCAAAACAAAAATACCGTTTCGGAACCCTACAATCAACAAAAACGTTTGATTATCAATAAAATAATTTTACGGTATTACCAAGGAATGACTTGATATTAGCATCTAGTTAACAAAAACAAAAAAAATTCATATATTTCTCAATGTTGTTTACGTTGGGAAAAAATGATTTCGACATCATACATTCATGATCTCAATACATTAATTATTGTACTTGTATATATTCGTGTTAAAGATCTCATTTGTATAAATATGGTTAGTATTATATAATATCATCCGAGACGACTAGTAATCGATTAATAAAACATCTTACGTCTTTCACGTCTATTATAATACAAAATAAAAACGTTGAGATTTATGTTTGAATGTAATTTTTCTTTTCTTTTTTTTTTTTGGGGGGGGGGGACTGCAAACGATTTAACTGATTAATGTGTCAAAATATGTTGTTATGTAATATGATTTTTTTTTTCTGATCTCGTCGTTCTTTTATTGCGATCAAAATGTGATAAATACCTATACAATATGATATTTGTTCGACGAAGTACCGGCCCGTGCAGGTCTTTAGTGTATACATTGCTTTTTATCCCGACCGTAATTATTTCATACATTTATTGATGACGTTACGTGGACTGTTATTTAAATTCCGAAGTTGCTGACATCGCCGAAAAATATCAAATGAGACAATTGTACGGTCGTCCCAGACAAGGAATTTTATTTAAGACCTAATTGAGCGTCTGATTGAGCCCGATAATGCGGTTTCATAAAACCGTTACTTGGCTTCGGATTTTTCTCATTGTTATCAGCTATGAACCTAATTGGATTTGTTAAAAAAAGTACGTTATAAGTGTCAACTACAAACGTGCAATCAATACCGGATAATTGTTTCAATTGATAAATCTAAAAATATATTTTTGTACATAATTCATTGAAAAAATACTTAAAAATATGCCATATTATATTAATACTCGAACAAATTTTGATTTCAATACATCAAAATTCCGCAGTGAAAATAGAGGGTTGCCATTTGAAAAACAAAAGTTTGAATCTCCACAGGACATCCTTAAGGTGACACGGAAAAAATGAGTTATGGAATACATGGCTTTTATAGTAACTTGAACATTTCAAAAAAATTAAAATCCCAATTTTTGATTTTTTGTGGCAAAAAGTGGGGATGAGTACGCTTAAAAAATTACCCTGTATATAATGTGCAATGTAAAAATATATTTTCTTCAAATATATATATATATAATTGGCGCATTCTCTCAATCGCAATATAGTAGGCAATAAAATGTTAAAACGAATTTTCCACATAAATCATTCGATAAAAATGTTTTATCGTTCGAGTGTTATTCGAGCAGTTATGCTAATTCGAATTCAGTAATAAAATTTGTGCGATTTGAACTAATTATTCAATTTCACAAAATTATCCGAATTGTCGTTTTTTTCGATTTATTTTTTAAGTTCTCTAATAAGATAGGGAATACAAAAACTACGAAATGCGGTGTAAAGTTCTCAAGTGATAAATTTGAAAAGTTATTCCTTCTAAGCAATTTAAATTTCGATACAATTTCAACGACATAATGTGTTATTCATCAAAGCAATTTTTTTTTTTTTTTAAACAAATTAATTATTTTAACTGAAAAATACGTTTAAAAAATACATTTGAGTATAATTTTACGAAGTGGAAATAATTTTTTAATTGTTTTCAATTAGAATATATATATATACCTATGAGTACCTATTAAAATTATTGTACTTCTATATTAAAAAGTCTATTAATTTTATAACGCCTTTATATATATACGCCTTTATAACGGTGTGTTCATCTAAGTCTAAAGTAAATAATATTGTAAGTAAAACAACCTTGAATTTCACGGTCTACAACTCTGTAGGTACCTACGACCGGCCACCGTAAATAAATTCATTTCTCGTCTAATGCAGTTTTTATATTTTGTATTGTTGAAAAAAAATATCATCTCAATCGAAAAATTACTACGAATAAAAAACAAATGTATTGCATTTGCAATTAATATTTTTACACGTTTACCTACATGTGTACGATAATAGTTAAAAGACACGTGCACGCATGCTACTCTGGCGCCGTGAGACTTTTTTTCCAATCGACCTGCCAGTTATTGTCGATTCCAAAACAATATTATTCAATATTAATTTAAATACACGCCGAATCGGACTATAGTAGCTACTTATGACGTGTTAAATGCATATTATTTTATATTATTAAACATTTGCCACTTAGTTAATAATAATAATAATAATACGACCGTATACTGTACAAGGTAGTAACTATCGTGCAGCCTAATATAATAATATCACACACGGTTTCGAAAATATTATCATGTGTGCACTTAAAGATAGCTATTAACACGTAATTTCGTTTCTCTCGAAAAAATTAACTAAATCATAGGTTCTGCAGTGTTTCAATAATACCGTGTTAGATGAATGCGGTTAAAATATTCAAAACGCCGTGTGTACGCCGTATTTTATGTTATGTATTTTAAAATGTAAATATGATAATAATTCGACCGTATATAATTATTTTGAAAAAAAAAAAAATCACTATTATTAAAGACCATAATAGGTTAATATTACTGGAAACGTTTATATAAAACGTGTAAAAAAAAAAAACGAACCGTAAGTAGATTAAACGTCATCGACCTCGACAATATTATACGGTCACTTATTTATAATAATTAAGGCTATGAATTTTGTTGGAAAGTTTACGTATTTTATTTGATCATTTGGACCGAGATTTGAAAAACCTGAAAAATGCATTTTAAAAATCCGTTGAAAAATGTTAATATTTATTACGATTTAGAAACTATACTATAAAAATCAACTTAAACAAACATATTTAATTATATTCATTTAATATAAAAATAATAAAATAGGTATTTTACATTCGATTTAATTTTATTATTTTAGACTTTTTTTTTTCTAATCATGATTTAATCAGTGCATTTAAACACAATTTTAAGTGCATTTTCTAAGGTTTTTTTCTCATTAAATTCACAACCTTAATAATTTAAATTTGTACGAACACTTTTTTTGGTTTTAAAATAATATCAAAATACAGTAGAGCAGATACGTTGATTATCTGCACTAATTGGAACCGAAAAAATTGCGGATAGTCAAATAATGATCAAAAATAAAATTAAAATCTAATGTATATTGTATCTGTATGCATAACGTCTAATACGATATAATATGTAATTATATTGTTAATATTATTCACTATTTGTATTTTAATATTAATATATTGTTAAAAGTATGTCCGTCGTGGTATAATTAATTGAAATTTAAAATGTAATATACAAACATAATATGAAATGAAAATGCATACGTCACGTATTTATTTAAAATAATAATTTACTTTTGTTAACACTTCCAATGAATTTGTTTATTTCGTTTTGAAAACCTTTATTCTTTAATAAAATAATGAAATTTCGTTTGAATGACATTCTGGTTGGTGTTCATACCTTCGCATTGCTGACTCGAATGCTGTAAAGGCTTCACCACGGGTAGAACCAGTAAAATTTTCCACGTCTACGTATTAATTTTCAGTTTCAGGCGACAGTTTTGATTCTTTTACAGACTCAACAATTTCGTCATCGTTTAAAAATCTTAAATCTCGCCGAATCATTCGCACCATCATTTTCTAGCCAGTCTGCACACCGATATAATAATAATATTTTAGAGCGTCTGCTGTCGTCTCGTTTTTGTTCTATATTGTTAATATTACACGGAAGCGAGCACGCGAGATAGTCACACAGGAATTCTCGTCTGCATAGTGTCGGAACGTAAAACGTACAATATAAAAAAAACCGGACATACTACGCACGATGGGTGTTCTTCGCACGACGGGTAGGATACTCTTGACGGGTGTATTTAATTTTAAAGAAACGATAAATCATTTCTTAAATAAAACGATTCTGAACGAGGGAAGTTAATAATATAAAAAAGCCGGACATACTTCGCACGATGGGTGTACTTCGCACGACGGGTGGTATTCTCTTGACGGGCGTATTAAATTTTAAAGAAACGATAAATCATTTCTTCAGTAAAACGATTC
>JAIPRM010014554.1:0-10681 GCA_025469315.1 Stegophylla sp. TES_Ste_2020
TTGACCTCTCTAAAGTACAATCTAGAGGCGAATCCGGTTTCAAAAAGTTATTGATCGAAACTTTTGGACAAGTATTTCTATACGAAAAAGTGTTAACAGAAAAAAAAAAAAAGAATAAAAGAAAAAAAATAAAATAAACATCATTGTAAAAACACTAGCTTCTTCACTTTGTTCAGAATCTAAAATTTATGTGATTTATAATATGGAGATACGCCGGTTTCTATACTATATAGATATTATTTTATTTTTATATCTGAATTACGACTAATGCGTATCAATAAATACTGATTTCATGGAAGAAAACACACTTAAATATTATTATTATGATACCAATTGACGCGCAATTTTTTTTTCTATTGAATGATATTAAAAAATGAAATTTGAATTTTTTGTAGTTACTCCGGTTGCTAAATAGGTCGACGATGTAAGATATAAAATGTATCTAGCCACATAAAAACCTTTATAAAAAGCTATCGAACATTGTTGGAAAATTGTTGGAATTAGTTGGAGAATATTACTAAAGTTATATAACTTTAAAGCTGTAGTGTCAGGTTCACGCTCAGCACTACATTGAAACAATATTAGTACATTTTAAACATACAGAAATATTAATTTAGACTTACTGAACATTGTTGGACAATATTTAACAAATTATACAAGTTTTAAAGTCTGTAGCTTACGTGTAGGTTAAAGTTGAATATTTTTTTATGGAATTAAATTTTTGGACTACCCAATGACTTTTGAATACAATCCAACAAACTTACTTTTATACATTTAAAGCATCAGAGATTGTCTAACAAGTCTAATAATTACGATTCTATATATACATTTTTTTCTATAAATCGATGTGATAATATAAACATTAAAATTTATATATTTTTTTTTAATTTAAAGGGCGCACATCTATTTCAAAAAATATTCAACTTCTAATGCTTATACCTAAATGTAAGCTACAGACTTTAAAACTTGTTATAACTTGTTAAATGTTGTCCAACAAATTCCAACAAAAATGTCCAACAATGTTCAGTAAGTCTAAATTAATATTTCTGTATGTTTAAAATGTACTAATATCGTTTCAATGTAGTGCTGAGCGTGAACCTGACACTACAACTTTAAAGCTATATAACTTTAGTAATATTCTCAAACTAATTCCAACAATTTTCCAACAATGTTCGATAGCTTTTTGTGAACGTTTTTATGTGGCTAGATAAATTTCATATGTTACACGTAATGCTAGGCATGAACGTGGGGCACTACAAACTTTAGAGCCGAATAACTTTTAAAATACTTTCCAACGAATTTCAATAATTGTCCAATAAAAGTCCGAGTAGAGTTTGTTGGATAGTTTTCTTTAAGTTGTGCTAACTATTTGTAGTGCTACCTTCACGTAGGTAATGAAATCTACGTTTTTTTTTCTTTTCTTTGTAAATCGAATAACTATTATAATGTGTGGTACTATATACTATAAGTATATGAACATGATAAATTTATTATAAATAATTATCAAAATATTGTCTATTAAATATACATAGAAGTATCATAGTGATGTGTGAAGTCCCGGGGAATATTCCTAGAAGTTTTCCTAAGACCGGAAAATTATCGGGTATATTATATATATATATATATATATTTAAATATTGTTCAAAATATGTTTGAATAAAACTTATAACTGTGATTGATCCGAATGAAAAATATATTTTTTCCAAAAATATTACTGTTGAAAAGTAAAAACCAGGGCTTATTTTAAGGATTTTTTAGAAGTGCGCAAAACTTAAATTTCACCCTCCCTCCCCCCCAAAAAAAAAAATCACCTGTGGATTAAATGTGTGTGTTATTTGATAACAAAATACGAATAAAAAGGTATGTTAATAAAATTTATTATTATGACCTTTGACTTTAAATAATGTTTTTTATATTTTTTAACAAAACTTCAATAGGTACATCTAATTTATAAAATGTTAATACTAATGATAACTATTCTGACAATTACTTCAATAAAATGAAATAATATAACTTTTAAATTACAGTTGCGCATTTCTTAAATTAGAGGTGCTTATTTTTTATTTAAAACTACGCAAAATGTGTTCAAACGCACGTTAAAATAAGCCCTGGTAAAAACTTTAAGTAATTTAAAAAATATATATATATGTGTATTGCCTACTGTATTAGTTATAAATCTAATTTAAGTTTATTCTAGCCGAGAGTGTAAAGATTGTAATTATTAATTAAAATACTAACAATTATATTTATATTAATTATTATGCACAACAAAACAGAGTAAATGTATACACATGAGCTAGTAAGTGATACAATCGTATTCATGAAATTTATTATATATACACATATTTTAAGGAATATTCCCGAGTGGTTGGGGAATACTCCAAGAATATTCCTTGTTCCCGAGAAAATTCCCCGGGGAATATTCCTAGTGGCATATCGCTAATCGTGATTGACACTTTATGGGCGTTAAAAAAGAGTAATTAAATATATATTTATATTAATATTATGTATATATGATGTGTTATGTAGAAAGACGAAAAACGCGAAATTCAAATAATGAGGCATCATATTATTTCGTACATTTCGATTGATTGACCGATTTAACTTCTATTTTTTTTTTCCAGACGAAATGCGGTGAAGTCCTCTGAAATGACTGTTGAAATTGGTGATTTTAAAATGCAGTACTGATCAAAATATTCCACGTACTATGGAAAGGCATTATGTTGCTTTATTATGATAAATACAATGGGAAATCGCTGTAAGTAAACATACCTTAATATTTAAAATTCACCCAAGTAGTATTGCGCACAAATGCCTTAAAATTTATTTAGGTAAAAATACATAATTAGTAAAAATGTGTTTACGTTAAAGACGAAAGATTTTTTAAAATCAATATTATCTAGATGCTAGATATGATAGATGCTCAACACTCCTAGAAATCGACTCACTGCATTAGGAATACCTCCTAATTACCCGAATAAATAAATAAAATAAAAAACAATTAAACAAATGAAATTAATAAAATTGTATGTAATGTATATCATATTACAATACTCTGAGCTTCATTCGTTTGTTTATATCAGTGATTTATAACGTGAACATTACAGCTTTCTTGCGGGCTTTTGTGAAGGGGGTGCTAAGGAGGACGATTTATGTCATCATATTTTATTAGATTCTGAGGAGCGAAAAGATTATTGTTTTTACAGCGATGTCTATTTTTTATTTTATTTTTTTCTGTGACTGATTTTTCGTATAGAAATCCTTGTTCAAAAGCTTTTACTCGGAACTTTTCGAATCGAAATTCGGCCATATATATGGTACTTCAGAGAGATAGTTTTTCAAAATCCTCAACAGCTTTATCAAAATTTGGGAAAAACTACCCAAAATTTGACAAAAGCCCTTTAAAACTATTTTTATTTACTTCAAACTTAATGAAAATTTTTAAACATATATTTTCGAGAAAGAAAATTTTTAACTTGTGAAAGAAAAATGTTGAACTTAATTTTTTATTGTACACTTTTTTTCTTATTGAAAAAATATATTTTTTTTAAAAAAAAAAAACTAACAATTATTAGTTAGTGTATTGTCTGGTAGCACCGCTCGGCACATCACAGGATTTAAAATTCAATACGCACCCACAAGATTACTCCACTCGAGGATCGAAGAATATCCATCGTGTGAAGTGTGTCCGGCTTTTTTAATATTTAATTACGGCACGAGTATAAAACATTTTAAATTGTATATTTTTTAACCGATTTACGCGCATACAATAATTGGCATCAATAACACCGCGGGACTGTCTGCGTTATACGTATTATTGATACGCACAACGATATACCTTAATAATACACTGTTGTGTGTCAATAGACCTTTAAAGCGTACGGTCGTGTGTTTTATAATATTATGTAATAATATATGATTCCCGGAACACATTCGTGTAATATTTGACATCCGGAAATATTGGGTTTTACAATAATTATTATAACGAAGCGATGCCCGAAAATGATTCAATTATTTATCGTTTAATAGGATCTCCGTCACAATATGTCCCCGTGTACAATATTAACCGTTTGTCCTGCGTATCACCGCGTAAGCTCCCCTCGATCCAGTGGTGGTTAGTCTTTTTTAGTGGTTATTTTTTCTGATTTTCCAGAGTACACGTTTTTAAATTTGGACAGTATTTTATATATATATATATATATGACCGAGGGAAAAGTGAAAAATCGATAACTTATTTTATTATTAGGGCTAGGGACTTATAGCTCTAATAAAACTTGAAATATGCGTGCATTTATGCTCTAAAAATGTACCAAATTTGCTATGAAATTCATGAAATATGTTTTTAAAAAGCCGGACATACTTCGCACGATGGGTGTTTTTCGCACGACGGGTGGGATTCTCTTGACGGGTGTATTTAATTTTAAAGAAACGTTAAATAATTTCTTCAATAAAACGATTCTGAACGAGTTAATAATATAAAAAATAAATGAGAAAAAAAAATGTTAGAAAAATGTCCAAAATTTTTTTTCATATTTTCAAAATTTTCTTGCGTCAAAATCTTTCTTGTATGATTTTCTATCTATGTGTAAATTTTCATATAGTTCGGATCAAAAAATGATGGTTTCCGAGTCGTTTTTGTCAAATTTTGGGTAGTTTTTTCCAAAAAAAAAAAATTGAAAAACTGAGAAATTCAAAAAATGTTTTCTTTAAAGTACAATCTAGAGACAAATCCGGTTTTAAAAAGTTATTGATCGAAACTTTTAGACAAGTATTTCCATACGAAAAGTTGTACACAGAAAAAAAAAGAAAAAAAGAAAAATAATAATAAACATCATTGTAAAAACACTAGCTTCTTCACTTCGTTCAGAATCTAAAATATGCAAAAATGCTAAAATAATCTCTCATAAAACATTAATTTTACTGTAAAAACTCAGAATATTTCAAAATTGCATTGTATAATATATTATAATATGTATTATTAATTCTTCTTTTAGTATTTATGAATTTTTTTTTTAATCTTTATTCTTTTTAAGCTTACATTTAAACAAATAAAAATATCAAATAATATTCAATCTCTTCAGGTACTCAGTAAAAATTTTTCAAGTACAAAGAAAACTCAAATTAAATATTGAAAAATATGTGAAATATGCACTTAAAATTCAAATATATCCAAAATATGCACTTATATCGAAAAAAGAGCTAAATATGCAAAATATGCAAATTAAAGAGAACTGCATACAACTTCTGGTGTTATGAAACGAATTTCTATATTACTTAGCTATGTTTTGAATATTTTTTGAAAAACATGCTAACTCCTATAAGTTCTTAGCTCTATTTATTATTCTACAACTCGCATAATACAATATGTATTGTATATACTGTCGTCTGTAATTAATAACACTATCCTTATATTACTATATAGATGTCTTATAACTTAACACGTGAGTAAATAAATAAAAAATAAAAATCATTATCCGTATGAATTGACAGACTAATTTAATAGTTATATGTATTATAAATAATTATAATTATATTATTGTTACAAATAATTAATAACATTTTTGAGTGGGAATCTCTAGTTGAATAATTTCTCATTTAACCGTTCTGAAGATCATAGATTGTCATTAAAACCACACTTGAAAAATTGATATTTTTCTGAATTTTTCTAATTACTTAATACCTCAATATGTAAAATAATCGCACAAAATTTATAATTTTATTCATTTAGCGATAAATCCGAAGTAAATATCATTGATTTTAAAAACTAAACAAATAGACAATTTTTCAGGATTTGCCACTTATCCTATAATATAATATTCATCAGATTCAATAAAATTACCAAAACAAATTTATTTTCATCGAACGTAGAAATTTAAAATATTAGAAATTTTTAGTTTTTTATCACACGACAGTAATGACTTTTGGTTAGGCGACCATTATAGTATATCTAATAGAAACTCATTCAGAGGAGGGATGGGGGTAGAAACGTGCTTCATTGACATTTTACCTCGGGATGAAAATTATCATTTTGCATAATATCTTAAAATATCGAATTCAAAAATCAAACGAAACTAGAAAATATATTTTCTTTACTATAAGGCCCCCTTCCATGACAGAATCCTGCGTACGCCATTGGAAAAGCGTTATGTATTTGTTATATGAAATTCAGAAACAGAAATAAAGAATTTGATGACAGGTCTTTTTTTCTCTCTCTGAACCTTTTTTATGTTTTATTGTTTTTATCTTCCGGATACCAATATAGAAATCACTCGACGACCTCTGCAGCGGGTCTGTTATACAATATATTACTATAATATTATTTTCCTCTTATCATTTTTTTTCTCCGGGTCTGATAAGGTGGCAAGCAACCCTAGTCACGGCCGCTCTCCTTCGTCGCAGGTATTATTATTTTATTATTTTATCGGTTATTCGCGTCACGTGTGTCGTCGTCGTGACGCTGAAGCAGAGGCGAGGCTAGACGATTTGTTTTGTGTTTAGGGGGAGGGAGTGGGGTAAAAGGGGGTCGTTCTTCCCTGTCCCGGCGGCGGCGGCGGCGGCGGCAAGGGATTGGCACGAACGGAGGAGAACTTTGGCTAAATTAAATTAATAATCCCAACGTGTAATTTAATAATAGCATAAAGCTTTGTGTATTCACCGATTATTGCGCCAACAAAACGTGCGCGCGGCCGTTTGGCCGTCTCCGTGGTGCGACGCGACGCAGCACACGATCCCCGCAAAATACTAATTAACTTTTTTGGCATTTATTTTACGCGCGCGTTTCAAAAAAAAAAAAACACACAAAACACAAAACAAAAAAACAAAACAACTTAATAATAGGCACATTGGGGCCAACAACGCACTGTGGTCCAGATTCTGAAAAAAGACGAAGGATATTAAATTAATACTTTTGTATGTCATTTTTTTTTTTTTATGAATAAATAACAATATACGATGCAAATACAACACAGATTTTACTTTTTGTATTCTGTTAAGATATGCTATTGTTTTTACATTGGATTTTATTTTTTTTCTCTAAACCCTTTTTCGTATTGAAATACTTGTACAAAAGTTCTAACCAGCAACTTTTTGAATTAGAATTTACCTGCGGATGGTACTTTTGAGAGGTCATTTTTTTAAAATCCTCAGTGGTTTTCTCAAAATTCGATAAAAACTACCCTAACTTGTTTTAGCAACTAAATTAATGAGTTAATATCGGCGTAAATCACCTTGTAGTATAAAATAAATTACGTTTCGTGAATTCCTGATAGTTCCTCCGGGTTGTAGTCGTTGTAGAACTGTTTCATGGTTTTGAAAAAAAAATATAGACATGGTGACCTCAAAATATATAAAAATAAAATACTAATTTATTCAACAAATAAATAATAAATATACTGTATAATAATAATAAACAATAAATATATTGTAAAATAGTACGTTGCTTCCTGTATAAATAATACAAATGGAAAATCTGGACAACCTAAGTAATTGTTGAATTTTTGATCGATAATTTTGAATTTTATACCACTGTGCGACGATGTGTTCCGAACGTAATCCGATATATAGGAGTGATTAGGGAGAGGGGTTACTAGCTTGGGCATTTTAATGTTCAAACATTCAAAAATCATCAAAATTAAACTGCTCCCTCGAAAAAAAACCTGTCATACTTTGCACCATAACTATTCGTCACTCCTCGGATAAGACTCAGTGGATGCGTTAAATATTAAAGAAACTATAAAGATTTTGAGTGGAGCATACATTAAGATGGTTACCAACGTTAAAAACAAATATAATTAAACTATATTATGTTATTATGGTTACCATATTCAACTAATTAACTGATTACTCTGAAATTTTCTATACCTACCATTTATTTGAATTTTGATTTCAATATAGAAAAATTTACAGAAAAGTGACTTGAATTAAATTTTGCAATTAAAATAGGGGATGAAAAAAGAAATTTTTATCTCCAGAGGTCTCCCTAAGGTGAAATGAGAAAAATGAATTATGAAAGGAATTGTTAGTCATTATAGTAACTTGAACATTTCGAAAAAAACAAATCCAAATTTTTGCATTTTTATGGCCAAAAAAGAGCATGACCCTGTATATGCATTATATTATGTTTTATATTGACAAAATAATTTCCACAACTGGCTATATAGGTGCATAGTTTATATAAATTATATATTGTATTTAGCTATTTCTCAAATGTAAATATACAATTTATTCTCAAAGGGTATTTCAAATCAAGTTCAACATTTTATTAATTTGATAAATAAAAAGTCGGGCATACTTAGCACGATGGATATTCTTTTTATTATAACTTAGGTGGATTCGTTAAATTTTAAAGAGACGATAAATAATTTTTTTAATTCATCGTATCTGAGAGAAGTTTCAATTCATACACAATAAAAACTGTCAGTTTTATAAATAAAAACATGAAAAATAATGTAGAAATAATGCGAACATGCAAAAAACACTGAGGAAATGAATTACAATAAATAAATAACATATTGAAAATGTTCTTTCACTAGAATATTTTTATATTATTGTCTATTTTTATTAAAATTTTTATGAAGTTTCATCAAAAAAACGTTTTAAAGGCGTTTTTCTCAAATTTTGGAAAAACAATTGATAATTTTGATTGATGACTTCTTAAAAGTACTATCTATAGCCAAAGTCTGTCTCAAAAAGTTGCTTGTCGAAACTTTTGAATAAGTTTTATTGTACAAAAAAATACTGACACGTGAGTTCAGTATGAAAAGATTCTAAATCATTTTTATGACATTGTTCAGGAGAGCAAATTTGAGGTTTGAGTTTAAATATTTTACTTCCTACTGAACATTCATGATTGAAAACAGGTACATCATATAAAAAAATTTTGTGAACTTTGCTTTACCATAACGAAAATTTATTTTTATCATTTATTTAGTAATAATTTAATAAAATATAAATTATTATTTGCTTTGTATGAAAAGGTTCTTTTGCTTTTCATACTCTAAAAAAAAAATTGTTTAATTATAACCTTTTCATCCTAACACATTATTATTTTCACTTCTGTTGAATCCTTTTCATATTATCAAATGTATGGTGCTGGCAACCTTTTAACTCAAAAATTTGTTGTGACAATGTGAAGACATAATATTATTATGTGTGTAACAATAGGTATCTTTCAATAAAGATGTACATGAATAACGTATTACCATTGATTATAAATTCAATAAATTGAGTATTTATTATCAATATAATATGCACTATGGCACTATGCAGTTATAATATACAGTATACATAATAAGTGGGAAAAAATATTGTCATAAAGTTCGATGACAATAATGTTATTGAAACAGTAATGATTATACAATTAATTAATTAATTAACAGTAAAATTATATGTACAATAATGTTAGTATGATAGTAAGTATTTTATTGTACAAAAATATTGTATCATTGGTAGTGATAGAATCGAAATAGAACCTTTTCATACTGAATATATTTATTTGAAACATGTTTCTATTAACCGTGAGTTTTCATTATGACAAATATGCGTTTATCTTTTAGTTTTTAGTGTTTTGGAATCTTTAATTTTTTTCTAAATCTCCAGTTCTGATCGTATAAACCTGAATGTTAGCTTAAAAGATCTTTTGCATTTATCATGCAAAAGCCATTTTTGTAAAAAAGTGGTTTTTGGAAAAACGTCGATTTAGAAGCTTTTCATACTCTAGACCCACGTGACAGAAAATTACAAGTAATTTCTAAATATGCACTACCGAGTTATAATTTATAATATTATCATTTATAAGCCAGCATTTACTCAGTTATTTTACATTAAAAAAATATAATATTTTACAAAGTATTCTGAATGATGTTGTCGTTGTAAACTCGTAGGTATTCTAGGCGGCAGCACGCACTGTCGTTCGTTAACAATAAACTAAAATCGATAAAAATAACTCTCCACTCTGTCATAACCTAACTAAAATATGCATATTTCTCTTCAATGTCATAGAACTGAGAATAAGATATAATTAATACAAACGCTTTAATTTGGATAAAGTCCATAATTTTAGTATTTAATTTTTAATATATCGTATTATAACAACAAAAAACCTAGTGATAAAACGTATTTATAAAGATAATATCGTGTAATACAATTTAAGGGATGAGCAAGATACTAAAAATAATTTTTCTAGATACTAAGTACAAGATACTTCAATTTACACCTGTAGATACACAAAACTCATTAAAAATTTTCAAAAAGATACTAAATATTAGATAGAAGATTAATTTTTCAAAATAATTATTAAAGTAGATATTATTATTATTGAAACGTATAAAATGTATAAAAAAATATTAAACCATCAAATCAATTGATAATTAAACATCAGTATATAATAAAAATTATACTAACATGATATACATGTATAATATTACGACTTAATAACAATTTTACTCGTTTGTTACCCTACTTATGTACCAGTTATCAATACCTCAGCACAGAAATTAAAAAGACGAGTCAAAACATTTTTGTCAAATATCTTGAAAATATAAAAATCTTTTTTTAGGATTTTCTATCTATGTTTAAATTTTCATATAGTTTGGATCAAAAAATGATGGTTTCCGAGTCGTTTTTGTCAAATTTTGGGTAGTTTTTTCCAAAAAAAAAAAAAAATTGAAAAACTGAGAAATTC
>JAIPRM010014555.1:0-10680 GCA_025469315.1 Stegophylla sp. TES_Ste_2020
AGTCGTTTTTGTCAAATTTTGGGTAGTTTTTTCCAAAAAAAGAAAAAAAAAACATTGAAGAATTGAGAAATTCAAAAAATGACCTCTTTAAAGTACAATCTAGAGGCGAATCGGGTTTCAAAAAGTCATTGATCGAAACTTTTTGACAAGTATTTCTATACCAAAAGTTGTACACAGAAAAAAAAAATAAAAAAATTAACATCATTGTAAAAACACTAAAATGCAATGGGGAGGGATATAACCCCTAACCTATCCCCCACCCTGTGCACGTCACTGCAGCACACTAACACTCGCCCACCGCCGAACGATGACAATATTTTGTCTCGTAATGTTCGCAAATACAACGACGAATCGTTATCGTGTGGAACAATGCGAACGGGTATTATTTACCATTCCGCGTACAATTCAATAATAATAATAATAATAATAATATATTATTATGTGTGTATTATAATTATCGTAAACGCGTATATTATAATAACATCACTCGTCGTCGTGGCTGTTCGTATAACGAATATTATATTCAAATTTCGCGGGCAAAACACGAACATTTATATATTACACGTTATATTATACAATACGGACGACGCTTGGCGAGCTCCAACAAACGCACACACACACACACACACTAGTGTAGAGGCGTTTATACAATATATATATATATATATATATGTATTACGGTGGTAGTAGTAGTCGGGACGACTCGGAATGGTAAAGTGCTTGAATTATATAACCGACAAAAATAATGGTAATAAATATCAAATTCTGAGTGTTGAAAAAAAAAAAATAAAACGACCCTACTCTCTATCTCCGGCGTCGAGCGGATCCTTCCACACCTCTTCTCAACCGCGTCTGCGCATATTAAACCCTCATCCACCCTCTGTGCGTATGCACATATACACAATGCATATTATACAATACACACACTCGCACCTTTCTCGCGTCGTCGTTTAAATATTGTAAAAGTTTGGGCGGCGCGCTGATGAAATATTCTTTTCTGCGGCGCCGGAGAACTAGAAAAATAAATCTGGCTTAAACCCCCCTCCCCCCACCCCGTCGCCGCCACACTCTCCACGTGAACCGTTGATTTATGTCCGCGCACTTGTGCACTTGTGTTATACTACGTTTCGTCTCGTTTAAGACGTGCTCGCGCGCGTGCGCGCGTGCGCAGCGGAAATCCGCGGGATTTATTCATGTATATGCGTCGAACCTGTTACTCGAACCTGCCCCCCCCCTCAGCACGTTCTTATTGGCTGTGTCCATCGTAATTATTATTCTCATCCTAATTTTTTTATATTAATAATTATATTTTAAATACTATTCTCTCAATCTAAGACTTGTTTTTAATCCGACAAAACGACGCCAATGTTATTCACTTGTTGTTGCTACACATGAAGAACGTCTGCTAAACCGATCTCAAGATAATCGTCAATATTGATTGACCCACGTACAATAGGCATGACTAGATATCAAAGGCATCCGTAAGACTTTGGCCAGGGAGGAGGGCAAAACATTTCCATTCATTTCGTTTTCATTTTCAATATGTTCTCGGGTTATAGTGATTAAATATAGTTTGAATTAGTAATAATGAAATAAATACTAATGAATTAGTTTTAGATAATATTACTTAAAATTTAAACTTACACACAGCAGAATTGATTATAGTTAATGTTTTAATGTTTTTTTTTTGAATACATAAATGATAAGATATGTTACTTATCAATGATTTTTTGAATTTTAGATTCGGCATTGATTGAAACTAAATGTTTCTAGAAAGAATGAAATAAATAAATAACAACCAAACCACATCTAAAAAATAACTTAAATTAACTCTATTAATTAGAGAAAAAAAAACTATTATATTAATATTAACGTTGTTCTAAATATTGTTAGTTAAAAAATTTAACAATTATGTACAGATACCATACTAACCATTCATTCGTTCCTTGAATATTTTTTTTTTATCAAAAATTTAGCCTATTACTACGTGTCATAAATTTATGAAAGCCATGTTCTGGCATTCATAATCGAAAAATGTCAATCGGTAAAACAACATTGTCCACCATATGTCCTGTTTTATACAGGATTGTCCTTTATTTCGGCTCTGTGCCCATCTACAACAAAGATGGTAGAAGAAACTCTCGGACGAGCCCAAAAAAATAACGAAGGTACGTTAAAAAAAAAAAAAAAAAGCGCATATAATATCGTTGTACAAAAATTAAAAAAAAAAAAAAACCTGAAATTTATCATTACCGTGTCCACGCGTGTAATCCCTCGGGAAACCGGTATGTCGGGGGGAGGGGGAGGGGCTGGGGGGGTTGGCAGAGCGGAGGGGGGAGAGAGGGTGAGGTTTTCCGTACATCTCGCGTAGTCGTCCGTATAGTAATAATAATTACACGTTTTTCATAACGCTTCACGCGCGCGCGCGCGTTGAAATCCTTTTCACTTCGTGCAATCTCGTGTTCATTGTGCACGGGCGACAGACGAGAAAGACGTCGACGACAAACGGGGGGAGGACGTATGAACAGAGCGCGTCGTGCAATAATAATAATCGTTATCGTTGTGTAGTATTCTTTTTTTTTTTCGCGCATCGTAAAACTCGCGTTATACCCAATCATCATAAATAAGGGATTTTCTCCACTCTTCCAAACGAATATCGTCAGTTGTTTTTTTTTTTTTTGTTTCAATCATTTCGACGTGAAATGCATTTCGTAAACGTTTTGTCTCGTATCCGCGAAGCCGTCGCGCGTTAGTTGTAGTTCAATGCCCGAGTTTTTTGTGTGTTTCGTAATAATATACTACCATTGCAATGATGGAGCGCCTACTAATTGGGTATTTTAAGAAATTAAAAAAAAAAAAAAAAAGCCGGACATACACTTCGCACGACTGGTGCGATTCTCTCGACGGGTGTATTTAAGAATTTTAAAGAAACGATAAACCGTTATTTCTTCAATAAAACGATTCTGAACGAAGGAAGTTAATGATATAAAAAATAAATGTCCGACAATTTTTTTTTCACATTTTCAAAATTTTCTTGCGTCAAAATTTTGGGTAGTTTTTTCCAAAAAAAAAAAAAAAAAAAAAAATTGAAGAATTGAAAAATTCAAAAAACGACCTCTCTTAAGTACCATCTAGAGGAAAATCCGGTTTCAAAAAGTTACTGGTCGAAACTTTTGGACAAGTATACGAAAATTTGTACACAGAAAAAATAATTAAATAAACATCATTGTAAAAACACTAGCTTCTTCACTTCGTTCAGAATCTAAAAGAACGGAAAAGCATGCCATAAGGGAAATTCGTCTGAAATGTGACGTACAGCGCATGGCCGTATCTAGAATGAATTTTCGGGGAGGGTTTTATTATTATTTTTTCAATGACAAATTTAACCATAAATAATTAAGTATTGACAATATTTAATGTAAAATAAAAATAAAGAATTATTTTAGGAAGTTTCGGAATGGTGAGGGGGTAATACCAAAACCTCCCCTCCCTAAAAACAGTCATGAGTCATTTTTTAAGATAATTAAAAAATGAAAGGCTAAAATCATCAATGGAAAATTGTCAACAAAACAAAAAAAAATCTATAGGCATGGCCGTATCAAGAATAAAATTCAGGGGGGGGTCGAATCTATAACAAAAATTATATATGAAAACTTGTGATGGTAATAAGTAAAAATTTAGAGTAATTTTAAACTTAACATAAACATTCTGGAGGGGGTTTGAACACGGAAAACTACCCCCCCCCTGGATATGGCCATGGTACAGCGCGTGGTAATATTATTATTATTACTTTATCGTTACAAGCACGGAAATTTCAGGCAAAAGTATTACTTAGTTGATGAGTGTAAATTTATTATTTTCGATAAGGCCCCAATGTTGATGTGTAAAAAAAAAAAAATTAATAACGACATAAACGACCAACGTTACCCTAAAAATTTCAATTTGTGAGCGGAGCGAAGAAGCTAGTGTTTTTACAATGATGTTTACAATTTATTATTATAATTATTTTTCTTTTATGTGTACACCTTTTCGTGTAGAAATGTTTGTCCGAAAGTTTTGACCAATAAGTTTTTGAATTCCGGTTTTCCTCTAGAAGACATTTTTTAGAGGTATTTTTTTTTTTAATTCCCAATTGTTTTTTCAAAATTCGGAAAAACACACACACATATATATAATCGTCACACGTATACATGAGTCTATTGTCTATTAGAGTTCATATGCTTGGTTCTTTTATATCTGTATATTAAATTAGTGGGCCTCGAAATTTTTTATACAAAATTGGTGGCCCCCATAACTAAGAAGTTTGGGAATCATTACTCTAGACGGTACTTTTAGGAAGTCATTTTTCAAAATTCCTAATAGTTTCTTCAAAATTTGAGAAAACTGCCAAAAATTTGACAAAATTTTTTTTTTTAATCTAAACTTTATAAAAAATTTAAATATAGTTTTAGAAAATAATATTGTATATATATGTATATATTTTGAAAATGTTAAATACTGTGAAGTTTTTGTCTCGTATATTTTAGATTCTGAGCGAAGTGAAGAAGCTTATTTATTTTTTGTTTTTAGTTAATAATGGGATATAAAACAGGCTGAGTAAAAATAATTTTTATTGTTATAATAATAAACGTTTTAATTTTTCAGTAAATTTGTCTAGAGTAAACTGAAATTCCGTTCAGAATCATTTTACCGAAGAATTGATTTATCGTTTCTATATTGAATTTAACACGTCCACCAAGTCCCACCTGAGAAGCAATGAATACCAAAAATACCCAGGGTCCAAGGTATTTCCAGCTTTTATAATTACAAATCTTGAAAAAAAAAAAAAAAAAACACAATATGGTGGAATTTTGAAAATTATTTTAGAGTAACAGTATGGAATTACTTTTTCTAGCATGAAGTACAATTGCAAATAAATAAACCAAAAAGAACAAAACAAAAATAATAAGTTATTATGATCTGAGAGTTTTTTTAACGTATCATTATAATCCTGGAAAGCATTGCTTAAGACGTTTCAATAAAATATCATGCAAAAGTTAACAACACTCGGGGGGGGGGCCCCTTCTCGTTATAAACACGAGCTCGAATAGCGATTTTTTTTTAAAATAATATAACAACCAACCGTTTACAACTAAACATTTTTACATATTTATATATTTTAAATGCATAACAATATATTTGTATATGTTTTGCGCGGAATATTTTAAATATCTTTTGTGTTTTTATTTGTTTTGTCAACGCACCACGAAGGATATTATTTGGGTATAGAGTGTACCCGAGACCGAATACAAAAATGTAATAAAACCTTTCATCTGCGTGGAATTTCTAAAATTGCTTTCGTGACGGAGAAAATTATTTAGAAGAAAACTGAATTTTAAATCGGTATTTATTTTTGTAAGTATTTTGAGTTTTTATCGAACGTTTAAAATTGAAAGGTCAAAAATAATTTAATTTTTATCGCGCATAAAAATTATGTTTCCAGGTGCCTATTATTATTAATCGGGATACACGGAAAATAAATCGTGCGACGTCGGACAGATTATAAAAATTATTTATCGAATTAATTTCCAGCCGGTTCCTTTATATATATATATATATATATATATGCTACAGAACTATACTTACACTATAACGGTAATGTAAGTATATTTTCTGCTTACTGAAAACCGAGTGTCGATACTAAAGGTATAACTATACGTAAGTGGACATCACCGGATGGGTTTTCGTGTGTGTGCTTAAAGAGAACAATTGAATCGGTTTCTGCAAAAGAGGCGTAAGTCCAAAAAACCAAACTTTTGCAGAAACCGATTCAATTAATGTAACCACCGAGGTTAATAATGGTTACTTGTATAAACAGTTGCAATAACCACAGATAATTAAGAGTTTTTCGTTAGTGTTGGGGGATGACGAACCGTGAATAAGCACGTCATGGAAGCCCTAATGAAAAAAAGCCGGACATACTTCGCACGATGTGCGTTTTTCGCACGACGGGTGGAATTCTCTTGACGGGTGTATTGAATTTCAAAGAAACAATAAATCGTTTCTTCAATAAAACGATTCTGAACGAGGGAAGTTAATTATGTAAAAAATAAATGAGAAAAAAAATGTTAGAAAAATTTAAATATTAAGGAAAATTGTCACTTGGGCACATATACTCATATACTACTCAATTAATCTTTAATCAGAAATAAATAATTAGTCGAAATGTTCATAGATATTATCATGTCGTGTGTACGAGATTAAATTTTACACTTACAAAATATTAATTAGTCGGGTCGTCTTATCTCATTTACCTATTAAGAATAAATTAAAATATGTGCCCAAGTGACAATTATTTTCCTTAATATTTAAATTTGAATAATTCAAAAACTACTCGTTCGAATTTTAATTTCAATACATCAAAATTCACAGAAAAAATAACCCGTAATTAAAATAGGGGGGTAGCCGTTTGAAAAAAAGAAAGTTTGTATCTCCACAGGACACCCTTAAGGTGACATGAAAAAAATGAGTTATGAAAAATATTGGTTTTATAACTGACTTGAACATTCCGGGGGGAAAAAAATCTAAAAACTTTGCATTTTTACGGCCAAAAATGGGGGTGAGCACGCTTAAAAAAATCATCCTGTACAGGAAAAATATCAAGCACACCGTGGAGAGGGACAGAAGGATCGCAGATCCCACCTGTT
The DNA here is from genome assembly GCA_025469315.1 of Stegophylla sp. TES_Ste_2020. NCBI lineage: Eukaryota > Metazoa > Arthropoda > Insecta > Hemiptera > Aphididae > Stegophylla > Stegophylla sp. TES_Ste_2020. Next base: position 6,687 of record JAIPRM010014555.1, read on the forward strand.
TACACGACTCCGAGAAGAGCTAAATGTGTGTGTGTGTGTTAAATGGCGAGGAACGAAAAGTTTTAGTGGAAATATAATAAAACGGTTATTTAGCGCGGTTCTGTCGGTCGACGCGAGGGAATCGTGAATTTCCACCGCGGCTGCTGCTGCTGCTGCAATTAACATTTCGACGGGTCTAATTGAATTATACACGCACCTCCTGTATTATATAATTTGAAATTATTCGTTCGTTGCGTTTAACACGTTAGGCATGTACCGCGGCGAGTGCTCGTGCGTGTATGGAGAGGACCTCCGGTGAATTCGAAATCCAATTACGTACTTGTACTTGCGTAAACGCATTGTCGCGCGTTCGCCGCCCCGGCCGGAGGTGACGGTAGCTTTTTCACCGCCGCCCCGCCGCGACAACAAATCGCAAAAAGAGAATCACGGAAAACGACGCACTTTCCTGCCGAGCACGATACGAACGAACGGCACATTATTTATATACGTCGTCGGCTGGCTACGATTGTGTAAGGTTCTCGCGCGCATTAAGCCGAATCGTTGCTTTGGAACAATGTTAAATTTGTCACCGCCACTAAAAATAAAAAAAAAAACTATAATACCCGCGTCACCATCGTCAACTCGTTTTATTTATATATGTATATATGTTTAAGTATAATATACTGACTACTTCGTTTATTTTAATGGAAAATATTGTGAAAACGGTATAACTAACTATAAAATAATGCATTCTTGACGCTGCATTACTATTGCAGAAATGATTATGATATCGCGTTAGTTTTCAGACTGTGAACGAAGTGAAGAAGCTAGTGTTTTTACAATGATGTTTATTTATTTATTTTTCTGTGCACAACTTTTCGTATGGAAATACTTGTCCAAAAGTTTCGAACAGTAACTTCTTGAAACCGGATTCGCCTCTAGATTATTACTTTAAAGATGTCATTTTTTGAATTTCTCAATTCTTCAATTTTTTTTTTTTTACCCAAAATTTGACAAAAACGAGACTCGGAAACCATCATTTTTTGATCCGAACTATATGAATGTTTAAACATGGATAGAAAATCATATAAGAAAGATTTTGGCGCGAGAAAATCGTTTTATCGAAGGAATGATTTATCGTTTCTTTAAAATTCTATACACCCGTCAAGAGAATCTCACCCGTCGTGCGAAATATGTCCGGCTTTTTTTTTTTTTTCATTTCATTTCAATACTGATTTCGCTACGAATTTAACGCCAGAGAATTTTTTCTCGAAATCTGTCGTCCTACTTAAAACGTGGCCTCTCGGGGTGGTGAAATCGTTAAATATACCACGGCTTTGTGTGAGTCTCTGTTTAAGTTGCCAGTACTCACTCACTCCGCACCGCCGCCGTCGTTTTCAGATGTTTACTACCGTTTTATTCTAATTTCGTTTCGTTCTACGCGCACGCGCGGCGGCGCGTACTACACTCGTCGCGTAACGCAGTTAAAACGTTTTTATCCTTTTTGTTCGTTGTCGTTACACGATGACCAGAGTACCGGGGGACGTATATAAAGTCACCCCCTTAAGCTAGTCCGACCGTGATGACGACGATATGAGTTCGTTGAAAACATATTAGCGGTGCTGTTTACTACAAAAGTCGCGTGGTAATAAAATGTATGCGAATTAACATTCTTGGTAATAATTTATACGAAAACGCCATCAAATATATACCTAACGTTACATTATATACCTAAGTATACGGTCGAGATTTAGTCATATTAAATTATAATTTTATACATATTATATATATATATATATATGAGAACAAAAATATGTTTTATTCCCATTTTATGGATTTGAAATATTTATTATATATATAAAAAAAAAACTTTTTTAACTACAATTATTTAGTTTGCAATGTTGAAATTTTTTTGAAAAATTCGTTTTTTAAACGAAGACAATACTAATTGTTATTGAATAATTACGATTAAACATTGATAGCATTTACTACAATGAGCTTTTTAACGTTTAATTTAAGTGTGTTTGTGTCACTATTCTGTGATAATAGATTATCGTTACGTTTCAGAAATAGTTACAAAAAAACCATACAGTTGCGACACCACGGATATTATTCGCGCCTTGGGTCAGATTGCTCTTGGTGGGTGTGTTGAAAATGACGACTATTATAATTAAAACTTTTCTAATGCAACTTCCTTCGTTCAGAATCGTCTTATTGAAAAAATGATTTATCGTTTCTTGAAAATTCTATCCAACCACCAAGAGTATCTGATCCGAGGAGCGAAGAATGTCGGCCGTGGTGTGAAGTATGCTCTGGCTTTTTAATAATATTAAAATTTGAATGGAGTTTTATTTACTATTTTTGCATTGTACCTTATTAAATATAAATTTTGTGATCATTTCTGTGTTATTCTTTGAACAACGGAAGTTTTTTCAAATGGTTATTTATTATAAAACCATATTTTCGATAATGCGTTTTCAATGTTCGCTCGTTTAAACGTTGTGTAATCTTAAAAAAATTTATAGCTCATGAAAAATGTCCGTTTATACGTTTAATTACGATTGAATAATGTGTAGCAGCAACAGGCGAGAGTGTAATTATACTCTCTATGAGTAAAATACCTACTGCCTTTGTGAGTGAAACAGTTTTATACCAGTCATCCCACAAAACCCAAAAATATTGTAATCGAATACAACTATAAATAAATATTAGTGTATTACACTCGGGATTTTTGTTTTTTTTTTGGGGGGGGCTTACATTTTTTCTTACTTTTTCTTACACTCAAATACACAAGTATTATTAATTTTTAACGATTTTATTTATTATTACAACAAGGTACCACGTACTACCCCAAAAAATCTAGTTTAAAGGTATCCATAGTAATAATTTTAGATTCTGAATAGAACGAAAAAGCTAGAGTTTCGACGAGGATATTTATTACTAATTTTTTATTTTTTTTTCTGTATACACATTTTTTCATAGAAATACTTGTACAAAAGTTTCAACCTGCAATTTATTGAATCACACAATTCGCCTTTTTCGAAATTCTCAATAGTTTAATTGCAAAAATAGCAAAATTGTAATACGTATATTTTTGAGAAATCAATCATTTTTATTGTTTATAAATTTAAATAAAATAAATTTTGGGTGGGTGGGGCAATAGCCCCAAAGCCCCTCCCTTGGGTGCGCCACTGCCCTAAAGAATTTAGAGCAATGTGTTTTACGACTTGTCTAGGCCAAAGAATAACGAGAAAAAAAAAACACCGACAATGGTACCAATTGGTAACCGTGGAAACGTTATTGAAGTCACTGTTGAAGGACCCAACAGGTACGTGAGGTATTTTATACGACGACGTGTTGTCGACTCTTGACTTTTGTTGAGGAACTCGACGAAACGGAAAAAAAAAAAAAAAGGAAATACCATGGGCAAGAGATGTTTTGCGTTTTGTTTTCACAAAAACGGCGACTTGCTCGATAATAATTATTTTACGAACGAATATTTACGGAGAGGGTAGGGGGGGAGAAAACAATAAAAACGAGACGGTCGTTTTTTTTTTCTTAAACGAGTCGTTTTTTTTTTTTTTTTTTCTATTTTCGTAATAATTAGCATTTTGTTTCACTTCGATTTCTGAGGACGTCGCGGGGCGTTTACAGTAAAGTTTACATTATATTTTGTTACATCTAACATATAAGTATTTTATAAAATATTATACTCACACTATAGATACTACACTGACAATAAACAAAACAAAAAAAAAAAAAGCCGGACATACTTCGCACGATGGGTGTACTTCGCACGACGGGTGGTATTCTCTTGACGGGCTTATTAAATTTTAAAGAAACGATAAATCATTTCTTCAGTAAAACGATTCTGAACGAGGGAAGTTAATTATGTAAAAAATAAATGAGAAAAAAAATGTTAGAAAAATTTAAATATTAAGGAAAATAATCACTTGGGCACATATACTCATATACTACTCAATTAATCTTTAATCAGAAATAAATAATTTGTCGA
>JAIPRM010014556.1:0-10679 GCA_025469315.1 Stegophylla sp. TES_Ste_2020
CCAGTATTTCTATACGAAAAAGTGTTTCCAGAAAGAGAGAAAAAAAAAAATAAATAAACATCATTGTAAAATCATAAGCTTCTTCACTTCGTTCAGAATCTAAAATAAACATCATTGTAAAAACATAAGCTTCTTCACTAACGTTCAGAATCTAAAATCAACTACAGTTTTGTGGGATAAAAGTTAAAAAGTTTAAAATATTTCCAAATTTACTAATATATCATCTTCTCTGATCAAAACTAAAGTAATTATAAATAGTAAAATATAGAAAATTTATTTAGTTCTTAATATTATTAAATTTAGGCCAGCCGCACACCAAAAGAGTAAAACTGCTTAAAGCAACTTTAGGCAGCTTTATTATGACTAACTAAAAATAAAACACATGTAAATCAGTGCAACCCGCACACTGATAAGGCATAGTCAAAACAAAACATTTTTGTTCTTTAGTCAGCTTTAGTCATGACTAATTGTGTTTTATCGAAATAGAACATAGAATACGATCAGTCAAAACAAAAAAATTTTCATCAGTCTGAACACTCAGAACTAATTGAATACCGGCCCTACCATCACTTTTTTACTTTACGTTTTAATATATTTAGCAAAACTGATTTGTACATTTCATTGGGCATATAAATATAAATTATAATTATAATTTAAAAATATTACATTTATCTTCATGATATATGAAGTTAATATCTACGTTAGTATATATCTAAGTTTTAATATATACATAATATATATTAGGTACATCATAGTATATATATTTTTTAAATTTTTCCACACAGGCTCTAAAATTTTAATTTGGACGTTCCAGACCTATTGGCGACTAAATACGAGTAATACGACTTTACTTTTCTTGCTTTTTCGGTTTACGGAAGTAATACAATATACGTTACACGGGAATTATTTTATTTAATAATCAAATAATTAAATGTTATTATCGTCGCTATTGTCTGTTCACCATCGATCGCAAAATCTGGAAATAATGTTTTTGCGCTCAAATAACGATACGATGTGATATGAGGCGATCGAATTCGATGAACGAGCTTTGGACGACATGATTTTGAATTAAAATCTAATCATAATAGTTATCGCTGAACAATATTACTATAATATTATGTATTAAAGTCATGTGAAATGGCATGCGGTGCGACAGTATGGCTAACAATAATATTCGATTAAGACGCAGTACAAACGTTTTGGATAATAGACGGTTGTTATTGGTTTAATTAATTTTACAATTGAAATAGCGTAATTGCCCCCCCCCCGCGTGGCATTATTAATTATCGCGTAAACTAACAATAATTTTATTCAATAAAAACATAAATAATGGACATCTTTTAAATAATATTAATATAAAGACAAACTATTACGAGTAATAACACACTCGATATTGAAAATTTTACCACTTTATTTTATGAAATTATTTTTAAACTATTTAACTTTTGCAATAAAATGTAGGAAATATACTTCACTAAAAATCGGAGAACGGGTTTGAATGTAAAAACATTTTTTTTTTTCTGTGCATATTAGACATGTTAATTATTTAGTTATTACTATTATTATTATTTTGTTTTCACACGGAAACACTTTCTCATTTTTTTAATCCAAAAGTTTCGAAAAAATTACTTTGGATGGCATATTATAGAGAGGACATATTTTTTTCTAAAATGTAATATTTGATAAATTTTGAGTTAAGTATAGCATTTTGAAAATATTAGAAATTTCTCGGTTTTTGTAAGTTTTTATTTAATAAAATTTTTAATACTTGATATTAAGACTCGAAAATGCAATATGATCTCACTGACATATAATATGTCTAATTAAGCTGAAAAAATCTTGAAAATCGTAAATCAATTTTTTTTCAATAACCAGTTGAAGTTAGAATTTTGACGAAATTCATTAGTTTTACTTAAAATTACACACTTATATATATAGAACAATAAATGTCAGTATTATCTTCAGTATATGTTTAGCTATTGTTACTTAATAATAAGGAAAATAAATCTGCTATTATTTTGACTAACCATCATTTGACCCGTAATTTTAACTAAAAACGCTTATAAAAAATTATTCATGATTGACTTTCAGGAAAATTGTACCCCTTTATAGAAGAAAAATACAAGAGCAACATTTTTGTAAGCTATACTTAGCTCAACAAAATTGGTCTATATCCTTAGAGGCATTGCATTTATCCTTACTCCGTCCCAATTGACAATAACCGAATGAGTTCTCATACAGATGCATACTCATTTTCTGTTTGAGTACATTATAAAATAATTCACGCATTCGATAGAATAAAGTATGCCAAATTCATGAAATAGGTAGTCAAATTTATGTTGAAATTTCAATAGCGTTGCTGATTTCATAAATTTTCAAATTTTTGTGCCAATTTCATGAAATTGGTAAAATATCACGAATTTGGCCTAAAATCATACTATTAGGTTGATACAACAATAAATGCCTATAAACTCGTTTATTTTTTATAATAATACGAAGAATATTTGTAAAAAACCAATAATCAAATTTAATCAAATATCAATTGAATCTAATATAAGTACCCGGACAGGCTCCAAAGAAGTTTGTAACCAAACCTAACTTAACCTTCGTAAATACGAAAACTATTGGGTATCAAAACATTCGAATGGTTTGATAAATAGTGTTCAACATATTATTTTTTTTTTTTTTGTATTTATATTTCATTCAATAACAGAAATACGTATATGTATAGCACACAAAAATGTAAAATGTAATTCATGCCTATGCGATATATTATTGGATCTATTGCAATGCTATTTACTAAAGCTGTTGGCACATTATAAACACTGTAAAAAAGTATAAAATATTTACAGTTTTTTCATTAATTCGTAACATCAATAGTAATCAGCTGATATTGAGAAAAAAAATGAGTTAAAATACTTCAATTGAAGCCGAACAAAACACGAAAATTCGCTTTTGTTTAAGCAAATACACAGAACTGGTATTTAAAATAGGTGTGCGTTTTTTTGCAGGTGTAATTGAATATAGTGTTGTTGACGTTGTAATTTTAAAACGGTGAATCATATTAATAAATATACGTTTGAATTAATATGATTTTGAGTGGCTTCTTAATCCCTCATTAAACTACGAATAGAGAGCGTTAAACCACTGCAGTGGTAATCGCATTGTTCTATAATAAGTGTAAATCGTAATCCTACGAATTTTCAATACAACGCTACTGTAATTATTTGAAGTTTTTTATAAAAAAAACAGACACACAATATTAATGTATTAATTTTTTATACAACATTGTTCTTGTTTTGATCAATTTTTTACGGTTTTTTTTTTTTTTTTTAGTAACAGAGTATTTGTTCAAATTTCATTCATTTTTTTTCTTTTAACTCAAATTTAAATTTATAAATGTCGTATGTAAATAGTAAACAAAATAAATATGACGCATTTAAAAGTTTATTATGATAAGATTTATCGTAAAAGTTTTTAACTGATCTCGTGTCCAGACAATAAGAATATCTATATAGAAATATAATGAATAAAATGTTAAGTGTTAAAGTGCAATGCCGGTATGAGTTTGATAACTTATTTTCATATTGTTTGATAGGTCAATAGACTTTAACTGAAAAAAAGTATTCTAAGCACTCTATAATATACTCTTAAAAATATTCATAGAAGCGCTTAAATATGCAATCATAAAAATATAAAAATATGAAAAAAAAAATTCTCTTTTATTATTAAAAAAACATTATGTATAAAAATACACTTCAATTTTCTTAATATTAAAAACAAATTGAATAATATTACATTATCTAATGTATCGTGGATAGCTTTCTATATGGAAGCGTCGCTATATGATATAAATAAATTTATAACTTATACCATAATATAAGAGAACTAATTAATTAACATGAATTAATTACAAATATAATTAATTAATATTACTATAAATACTTGTAATTGTTAAGAAAAATGTTTTAAAGGCTACGGAACTAAAACAGACTAAAAAAAGCAAAATAGCAAATAACGGACATAGAATTACGTTTTATTAATAAGTTAATTATAAAATATTAAGATTTTATAATTTCTATTATAAAGTTAAATTAAGTACACATGTGCAGATAAATTAGAAATATTTGATATTTGAAATTTGAATAAATTGAATGTGATTTAACAATAATTATATTTCTAAAGAAAAGCTTATAATAGGCATATCAAATAGTTACCATTAATAATAAGTCATAATTACAATCATAATTTTAGTCATACATTTCATTAAATTTCTCACATATTATAATGTATTTTCTAGATAATATGATGAATGGGCTAATAAGTAGCAAGTTTAACAGCATTAATTAGAACGTTAATTACTACTTGATAATGAAAAAGCAAATAAAAATGGTAATTATTTCGAAATAATTGATGCAGTCTTTAAATCAATTATATACGTATGCCATTTAACATAACTGAAACGTAATGTAATTTATTACAAATAACACCTATTATACAGCTACTGTATAATATGCATAATAATATACCAAGTAATTCGTAATTATTGATTATGGTCAATTGCATTTATAAACACGTTTTATGACATCGTGCTTTACATTTTTTATTGTGAATTAAATTATATTGTATATCACTGTATCAGCATAATTATTATTTATATAATATAAGGATTAGGTGTTACGTTATTTTGTTAGACTTTATATTATCCTACTTCAAAAATACTCAAAATGCTTAAATAAACTAAACTATAATACTTTAATATAGGTATATATTATAACTCATTGGCGTGCGCTGACTTAATTTGCAGGATATTCCCCCCTACAGATATAAATGCACCTAAAATTAATATACATGATATTTTATTGTAAACATAATATGTATGACATTTTTTAATGAAAAATAACTGGTTTTAGATTCTGAACGGAGTGAAAAAGCTTATGATTTTACAATGACGTTTATTTATTTTATTTTTTTTCTTTCTGTGAACACTTTTTTGCATAGACTTGTCCAACAGTTTCGATCAGTAACTCTATAGAACCAGAATCACACCCAGATGGTACTTTAAAAAAGCATTTTTCAAATTTCTCAATACTTTTTCCAAAAACTAGGAAAATCTTTCGAAACATTGACAAAAAACGGTTACGTGCGTACACGTCGATCGCTTTAATATTAATTTAAATATATCTATTTATAGCAATTCTGTTTCCCCCGCTCGTTTTAGATTAAATATTTTCGTATATTGTCAACATCGTCGATAAAATAACACAACAGCACGCAAAAAAAAAACGATAAAAATTGTATTTTTTTTTTATATTTTATGAGAAAATAACTTGTAAACAAAAATTAATCGAGCAACGATTTTAAAGATATTTTTGCAGTTCCGTTAGTTATATTATTATGTATATCACGTTCTATTAAATTTTCGAGTCCTAACATTGAGTTTATAAGTGTTTTGGAAAAAAAGGAAATATTTTTAATATTTTATGTATTTTTTCTAATTTAAACTAAAGTTTTTTATTTATATTTTTATGTCTATTATTATAGTACACTATTACACATAATTGATGAAAAAAAAGTCAAGTTTCTAGCACCATTATTTTTTGAAATCATGAATAAACAACTGAATATGATTTCATGAAAGTGTTATCATATATGAGTCTATGATAATTACATTATATTACTTACAATCACAGATTTATTATCATACAATTAAATTATGCTTACAATATATACATATATTATAATATCATGATCCTAGTGAGGGAAAAACTTTATTGGTTTTTAGATTCTAAGTGGTAGTGAAGAAACTTATGATATTACAATGATGTTTATTTTTTTTCTCTCTTTCAGGAAACACTGTTTCGTACAAAAATATTTATATAAAAGTCTTGATCAGTGACTTTATATAACCCAAATCACACCCAGATGGTACTTTAAAGAGGTAATTTTTTAAATTTCTCAATACTTAGTCCATAAACGTAGTCTGTCGAAAAATTGATAAAAAAAAAGCAAAATATGCAACTATCGGAATTTCCGTAAAATTTAAAATTGTTTTTCAACATAACTTCAAAAATAATGCAGCTGAAAACTTGAAACTTTCAACAACTTCTTAAAACGGTTACGAGAACATTTCATAAAATTTTCAAAAAGATTTAATAAATTTCTTTTTTTTTTTAGTTACGATTTACGATTACAATATGTAATTAATATTTACTAATTAGGTACAATTGAGGATATCTTTGATTAGGCATGTTTAAAAGCAGTTTGTGAAAATAGTGGGTCAGTTAGTATAATTATACAATATTATTCTCAAACATATATTTATGATTCTTAAATTTTCCTTATGTAGAGAAAAAATGTCGAGAAGCTTGCTACGTTTTTATCATTAGGAAACGAATTATGTTCAATCCAACTTAAACTTCACGTATAGTATGTGTGTATTGGCACACATTTTCGTGACTGTTTTTGACCTGGACGTTTCTTTTAATTATACAATAGGCAATTTTTTTTCCCCCGTTATTGGATCTGAGTAATCCGAAACCCGAAAAGGAGAACAATATACATATAATGATCAAAAAAGTTACTGTATGAAACTTGTAAACAAATATTTCTATGCAAAAAAGTGTTTCCGGCATAGAATCTACAATATTGAAATCGCATGTATTGAATAATACGTGGCATTTTCAAAGTAATGTTTAGAAAATTGGTGATTTATTATTAATTTTTTTTTTTTTGACTCGTTTTATCTGTTATAATGATGTAAATAAAAAGCCGTAAAGCGACAAAACTAATTTTTATCTCCAGTATCTGTTTTGTAATCTACATAATTAAATTTTCTTATTAACAACTATAAACTTATAACTTATTGATATTAATTTGTATGGTGTATTAGCTCAAAATACAATAGTCATGCATGAAATAATTTTTGAAATAATATTACAGGAAATAGCACAATAATAATAATTATTAATAATTATGTACTATACATTTTGATTACAACTCTTTTTTCGATATAATCATAAATATCCGATTAAAGTTTTGAAGCGATTTAAAGTGTTGATGATAATATTTTGAGAGTTGAAGAAAAATATGACGTGTTTTATTACGGTCGATCTCGTTTTTTTGTCATGCTCAACAATACGTTACCGTGTTTTTCTTCCTTTAGATTTTCAGTGCTTCCAAATAGTTCATATTTAGGTTTCGGAACATCAGAAGAGCTATGACGTGCATTGATTTCGTGTTTTATATTCTGATCAGAAGTATTTTTTTTTTGGTTCAATAATACATCATCGTGTTTTTCCTCCTTTAAATTTTCATTACTTTTAATCGGTTCACATTTAGGTTTGTGAGGTAATAAGTCGGGAACATTAGAAGAACTATGCGCGTCGGTTTCGTTTTTAACGCTCGGATCAGTGAATTTTTTTTTATCGGTCGAAGTGCTGTACTTGGGTCTTTTCTCGTTACAATCTAATTCTCTTCCCCGTGGTCTATCAGTCGGTCGATTCTCGACCAAAATATTACTCGGGCGTTTACAGGTGTCTATGTTTTTGATAATTAACGAATTTAATATTTCCACGTCGAACACGAAACTATTCCGGTGGCCACGGTACACGCGGTATTTGAAATGAGGTTTTTTTGTTTTCGATTTTGAATCGCCTTCGTCGTGCGGCGTCTGATCGACCGGCAGGTACACGAATTCGTATAGGGTCTCGTCGTTTCCTCCGCACACGCGTTTACCGTTGGCCAATAATGCCGTGCCTGGCGGATACTGTCTGATGACTTGACGTCGAGCCAAGCTTTTCGTTTGACGATCGTCGTCGTTCGTCTTCACCTGAAACTCATAAACACGTTTGAAGTTGAACTCTCGCATCAATAATACGTATTAAGGATTGAGACGGTTGTTTGAAAAAAAAAATTAACAAAGAACTCAGTTATCAGCGCTTCGTAAAAGGCAGGGGTGTAGCCAGGAGGGTGGCTGAGGGGACTGGAGCCCATCCCGAAAATTCAAGAAATCTTAAATTATTATCTAATTAGTTATAAATAATATAATATATGGGATATGGTAGGTAGCTGGTAGTTGTTGAAAAAAGTAATAAGTGATAAGATCAGAAGGGATAAAAAATGTTTGATGAAGACAAGACAAAGATACAAAAAAAAGGAGGGTTATATATTTTTATCATTTCCTTTAGAAAGAAAATCAATTTTTGAAAACGGGGAGGGGAAGGCGATTGTCCTTGTATCCTTCACTAGTATCTTGAACCATATGCGCAATTAAGGAGGACTTAGGAGGTTCAGCTACCCTTGAAAAATCACTCGGATCCTCCCTATCTTTTTTGAAAATTTCTGAAGGTTGACATATTAAGGCATGTTAATTTTTAAGCCTTTGGAGGACTAAATCAATCAAATAAACATGTTAGCCCCTACAAAATTAATCCTAATTGCACTAATGTATTCAACTGATCAGCCCTCCCCGAAAAAAATTCCTGGCTACGCCACGTTATGTGATAAGGAAAGAGGATGGTGATAATAAGTAGACCAGTTATAGAAGAATAGTGGCTGGTGGAAAAAAAAGACCTCGAGTACGATCGAGGAAAAGATGGATGTTTTTACAATTTTTAATTTATTTATTTTTGTGCGCAAATGTTCTTATAAAGACCTTCGATTAGCTACTTTTGAATCGGCAATTTGCTCTAGATGTTACTTTTAAGAAGAAATTTTGCAAAATTCTCAATAATTTTTCAAAAATTTTGGACAGTGGTAAATAAAATTAGCCGAATAAAAATGCATTGGTTTTTTTTTTTGTGATAATAATAAACGTTGTAATTTTGTACTAAAATAATATTGTCTTATATGAATTGAAGCTCAGCTAAGAATTATTTTATTGAAGAAATGATTTATTATTTCTTTAAATTTTAACATATCCACTAAGTCCCGATAAGAGCGAAGTATACCAATGGTGCGAAGTATGTCCCGGTTTTTAAACAATTAAGTTTGTGAGCATAATATAATATGAATTATAAAGTAGAATTATAAAAATTTACAAGCAAAGTATAGTTAAAAAAACATATAATTTTGTACCACTAATTTCGGCTATGAATTATTTTTAGATAGATATATAAAAATTAAAATTAAAACTATCTAATAACAACACTAAAATTCACAAAAAACTAACAAAAATTTAATTTAAAACATTTATGTAATAAAATCTATAAAAAATATTAATATTAATAAAAATTTTAAAAATAAAAATGTGTAACTCTGAACAAAGTAAAGACAAGAAAGCCGAACATATTTCGCACCACGGATATTTGTTGCTCTTCGAGTCAAATACTCCTGGTAAATGTGTTGAAAATGAGGACTATCACTGATCTTTATACTTTTAACTTCCTTTGTTCAGAATCATCTTAATGAAGAAATGATTTATCGTTTCTTTAAAATTCCACAAACCTACCAAGAATATCTGACTCGAAGAGCGAAGAATATCCGTGGTGCGAAATATGTCCAGCTTTCTCGCCTTTGCTTTACTTTACATTTTATTCTTTGATCAAAATCGTGAAGCTTTTTATGCATACCTTATACATTTTCAAATATTTAAATATTAATGAAAAACCAATTAACTCTAAATCACTGAATCTCTGATTCTATCTAATTATAATAATAATTATATTCTGAACATAAATTATATATCAATTAACGGAATTTAAAGATAAATCAATGTTTATTCTTAAATAAACACAATAAATTCAATTTTAAAACCTTATTATTTTTAAGTATTTACCTGCATAATAAGAGACAACGTAGTGAATAATGATGAACACCAGATTTTCATGATTTTTGAATAATTCGAAATAAATGGTTTTAAACTTTAGCGTACTGTTGTGTACTCTCGATACCGTGGAGAAATGTCAATATTTGATACCAAGTCTTTATTTATATAAGAAAATTATCTACGTGTCTGAAAGACGATATCGGTGTAAAATAAATAAAAATTGATCAAACACAATCTATTGGGACTCAGATGTAAAACGTGACATATTTTAAATGTGGACGTGTCTAAAACAATAGACCCATTGTAATTCAAGTTTAAGTAGCATAAAAAAAAAAAATTGAATTTTTAAGTTTTTATCATATTATTTAAACACAAATATTTATATTTTAATTACAAAATCCATTGTTTTAGATTCTGAACGAAGTGAAGAAGCTAGTGTTTTAACAATGATGTTTATTTATTTATTTTTTTTATTTTTTTAGATTCTGAACGAAGTGAAATTTTTTTGTGTACAACTTTTCGTATGGAAATACTTGATCAAAAGTTTCGATTAGAACTTTTTGAAACCGAATTTACTTCTAGATTGTACTTTAAAAATGTCATTTTTCGAATTTCTCAATTCTTCAAATTTTTTTTTGGAAAAAACTACCCAAAATTTGACAAAAATGACTCGGAAACCATCATTTTTTGATCCGAACTATATGAAAATTTAAACATAGATAGAAAATCATATAAGAAAGATTTTGAAAATGTAAAAAAAAAATTTTGGACATTTTTCTAACATTTTTTTTCTCATTTATTTTTTATATTATTAACTTTCCTCGTTCAGAATCGTTTTATTGAAGAAATGATTTATCGTTTCTTTAAAATTAAATACACCCGTCAAGAGAATCCCACCCATCGTGCGAAG
>JAIPRM010014557.1:0-10679 GCA_025469315.1 Stegophylla sp. TES_Ste_2020
TGTATTTAATTTTAAAGAAACGATAAATCATTTCTTCAATAAAACGATTCTGAACGAGGGAAGTTAATAATATAAAAAATAAATGAGAAAAAATATGTCCAAAATTTTTTTTTCACATTTTCAAAATTTTCTCATATTATTTTCTATCTATGTTTAAATTTTCATATAGTTCGGATCAAAAAATGATGGTTTCCCAGTCGTTTTTGTCAAATTTTGGGTAGTTTTTTCCAAAAAAAAAAAAATTTAAGAATTGAGAAATTCAAAAAATGACCTCCCTAAAGTACAATCTAGAGGCAAATCCGGTTTCAAAAAGTTATTGATCGAAACTTTTGTACAAGTATTTCTATGCGAAAAGTTGTACACAGAAAAGAAAAAATAAATAAATAAAAAAAAAAAAAAAAACATCATTGTAAAAACACTTCTTCACTTCGCTCTGAATCTAAAATTGTTGTGCATATTTTTTCATATTTTGCGATTTATTAGGAAAAACGCATATTTGAGAAATGTATATCATATGCACAAATCAATATGACAAATTTACAGCACACTTATTACGCATCTCTACGTTTTATGCTTAATACATATTTTATTTTAAAGGTAAACATCATTTCAAGTTGAGAGCGAAGCGAAGAATGTATTGGTTTCACAAATCTGAGGGTTATTTTTTTCGTTTTATTAAGAAAAGATTTATCATTTCTTTAAAATGTAATACACCCACCAAGAGTATATTATGTCCAGCTTACAGAAGTGCCTGTGATAACACACACACAACGCAGAACGGTTCTCGTGAATGATTTAATGACCCTAGTTTTGCGTCGAAACGTTAATGATGTATTTATATTATGTAAGAAAAATTGCATCGACTACACTTTAATTTTAAAATTTCTCCTCCAACAGATATCAACACTGACTATTATTACAATCTAACGACTAAATCGTTACACATCAAATCAGTATAATTTAAATTGTTTTTGATAATATGTAAAGATATTATAAAATCACGTTTCCGCGAGATTTTAATTGACTTCACATTTTGTAGTCACTCAGACGTGTGTGGAGAGAGAAAAGTGAGAACTATGACCAAACTCAGTGATACTTCTATCATACAAATCTTAAACTCTAAGTGAAGCGTTGAAGCTAATGGTGTTACAATAATGTTTATTTATTTTTATGGGATCGCTTTTTCTACGTGATCTTTTCTACTCGCTGATCAATATGCGTAGCGAATATTTCTGAAACATAATTATATTAAGCAATACAAAACGAAAAAATTTTCAAAAAAATTTACAACTTTTAAGAAAAATGTTGAATTTTGGGAGTACATCATATTTTTAAATGTTTTATATAAAATTTTGAGATCTTGAGATTGTAAAATAAAAATTTAATTTAATATAACCAAATATATATATATATGTACATCAAACAGTCTTGAAAAAATCTTAAAAATCATTGATAAAATTTTTTTACATTCGTAGTAACTTTTAATTTTTATAAAAATCTTAATTTTTAAGTAAAATTGTCTTATAAAAAACATAAACTAAAACTCCAGTTAAAATTGTTTTATTGAAGAAATAATTTATATTTTATGCTCTTATTTATACTTTAAGATAAAATTAATTCTTTATTATAATGTCGTGTAGCACTACAATGTTTTCAGTTAATTAATATGTGTTATTATTCTGATAAAAATTAATAGGTATTAAATAAGCAACACATTATTATTTACAACATTTATATTTCTTTAAATCATTTTCATAAAATAATCAATATAAGAATAAATCAATTTATTTTACAAAAGAAATTATTAAAATAACGACGAGTCGATATTACAACTTACGATCATTGAACACCTGATATTACAATATAATATAGTTATAATAAAATTATAATTAATACATATTTTTGTCATAACCTGTCATATTAAAAGATTATGTATAAGTTAATATTAATGATATATTATATTATGTTAAACAAAAGTAATTATTTTGTTAATAAAGTGAAGACTGCACATTCAGTTTGAAAAAATTCGATCGAATTACAATAATGCTGCCAACATAAATATTTCCAGGGTACTTGTTGAAAGGGATTTAAATTTGCCGTTTACGCGAATGATATTAATAAAGCATTTTTAATAATGTCTAGAATATAATATAGGTTTCTACGTTGATCATGGTGTTCGACGAATACATTAAGCCAGGGAGATTCCCAACCCTTTTTACTTGGCGGCACACTTCCAAGTCAAATTTATAAATATATAACCATGAATTGTAATAAATTATATGAACACACACACACACATAATAAGACAAAAATTTACATTGCACACCTGAATAATTTCACGGCACAATTTTTTGTTAAGTTGTTGGGAATCCCTGCACATTAAGCTTTTCAACAGTAAATGGTTTAATCGAGGAGCTCCGCGAATTGAGAACTAATAACATTGGACACACTGGAATGTTCCGCATAATATTGAAACGAATAGATTTGCATTAGAAATTTGATTTCCAAGAAAAGCGTATAAAGCCGTTTGGAAACACTACCGTTCGCGTACGGTAGGGATCGTACGGAAAACCCCAAAAATTCAAATGCATCTCTAAGGGTGTTCGCGTAGTGCGCCACGGCTTCGGCGTCAACGTCAACGCACGTGTGTTGAACGACGGCATTGCAGGCCATCGCGAACAGGTCTCTCACGGGCTTCATGCGACACAAGTCTAAATTCAAGAATTCGTTCACCAACGTTTGTAATCCCACTTGGTCGAAGTCATAGAGCCGGAAATCGTTTCGCCCGATCTGCGTGGCGAGGACGTCCATCAGCCTGGAATACACCAGGGCAGTGATCCATTTCAGCGCGTGAAACGAATAATCAAAACCGTCGTGAATGTCGAAAACGCGATTTTCAAAATCGTCGCGAACCTCGGCCAGGGTCATTTCGGTACTGTCCCAGCGCAATTTGAATTTCGTCTCGGAAAACACGCGCGACAATCGTCCAAAGACTTCACCAACGTCACTGAACGTTTTCTCGTACTCGAAAACCGGCGCCATTTCTTTGAATTTTCTCAAGTCTGCAACGCCGTTAATGTCGAATTCCCGCGCTTTACACGGAACACCATCGTCAACCGTTTTTTCCAGTTCGCACAAAAGAGTCGACGGTTTAACGCCACAGCTAACGTGATGATTCTCTTCGAACATTAGCCTCGTGAGGTACGCGAACTCCATCGTCGAACGTCGTACACGACGCGCGTCCAATTGATCGAACAACTTGACATTCCGCCGTCTGTTGCGCAATAACGTCAGCGCCATCACATTCCACCTGATATCGTTCTCCACCAAACAGGTCGTCATGACGTCACCGAGGCGGATTATGATCTCGTCGAGTGCGGCGGTAAATCTTTGGAAGAACAGCTGTTCATTAGCAGGTACTGGTGCTGGATCGTCGCTTTCGGAAATCACCGGAAGCTGTTCGGTGATACGCGACAACGAATTTATTTTCGCCTGTACCTGCGACAGTTTATCGCACAACGGTTTTCGATGAGGACTCGAGTGGTATCCGCTGTACACGAATTGGTAATCGACGACGAATTCGGTTCGCAATGTCGAATAGTAGTCTCTTCGTTCCAAAAACGAATTCAATATCGCCGGATGTAACCTCGTGCAAACCACCACGCGGGACAAAGAGTGCAAAAAGGCCTCGAAATCCTTTCCGGCGAAACCCTTTAATTTCGACGCGCCCAAAGTTTTGATGTGTTCGTATATGTAATGTCGATTGTCTTCGAACGATGACATCAACGAGCACAGATACAACAAATTGATTTTTATCGACATCATATCGTTTAGTAAATAAATCGGGTGACCGGCGACTTTGAATATTTTTATGTATTTTTCTAATTTATCGTACAACAGTTCGTTGCACATTTTACGTTTGTCCGGATCGGAGACGACAGCCACGACCTTCAACAGCGCATCCCACTCGTATTTTCTAATTATTTCGGTTATTTTATCCAGTACCAATTTTTCAAACCTTATAATAGACTTAACGTTGTAATTCATCGAGAAATAGCGTCTAAACGCTTTGGTCAAGCTAATGTCCGTGGCCTCATCGCCCCATTGGACCATCAAATTTTTCGTCGAGACTTGATCATTGAGCAACGAAACGAATTGTCGATAACCTTCGCCAGAATTAAACACGAATCTCTTTTCTCCGTTTTTATCCACCAAACCGGGATACGTTATTAAGCCAATTAAACGATTTATTTCTTCGAGATATTCGTAGTCTATGAAACCTTGCATATTTTCTATCCTGTCGTCTACTTTATTCTTGAAAGTCGTTAATCCCTCTGGAAGATAGCAATTTCTTATCATAAACTGTTCCAGACGTCTTTGGATTTGATAATTTACGACGGATATACTGTCTAAAATCGACAATTTCGATTGAAATGCAGCTGCATCGTCACTCCTTCGCTGATGGAATTCTATGAACGTGTACCACGACAGTAATATTTTCATAGCATTATGGTTTTTATTCGCAGCGTATATTTCCGGTTTCATCAGGCCCGCTAACGTCAATATCATCGGTGATAGATTTTCAAATACGTGATTCGATACGATCCGATAGTTTTCGAAATATTCGTTTATCTTACGTACTTTTTCGTCCTCGGAGTCTGTTTGGTCTATTTTAGTTTTCGCAGTGAATCGATTGAAAACACTTTCGATAAGCTTAATGTAATAGTAATTGTAGTCACTGTACTCACACGACATGACGACAGTTATCAATTGTGACACTTCCCACGCGTTTTCTTCTGTAATCGCCCACGAGTCTGCAGAATCGGATTCGGTGGTAAAGTAATTTTCCACGGACCGTTCGGTGTCGTCGACGAAAACCTTCCTCGACAGGACTTCAGAGTTCTTCCTGAGCGACTCCACAAAGTCCTTTAATCCTGTTTCCACGTGTTCGTTGTCGTGGATGTTGTTATCATTGTCGGCATTATCCGTGTGCAGGAGCTGATCTGGTGTGGTGACGTCAATCGTATCGTTTCCGCGAATTCGTGCAATGGTTAGGTATATCGAAATGAAAATATGCAAAGCGGACGTATTCTTCATTTTGAGCTTATTATTAAGAATACGTGTGACAAAAATTATCAAAACTCAATCCCGAAGACGATGATATTAAGTAGTTCGATATTTTCTTATGACGTACCGCATTCCCATTGGTTGCGTTTATTTGATTTCTGCGAGTGTTCCGACTTCTGTGTTTGTGTGTATACATATGCTTACACACAGAGGATTTCCATAGTTTGGAATTTCAGATATTTTGTGAAATAATAATCTTGTATAATTCTTAGAATTAATATGAATTTTAAATTGCTTTAGTTTATTTATGAAAAGATATCAGTGTGTTTCCAATGGCGTATTTATTTAGTAATTTCTTGAAAAAAAGATAGATTTTTGTTGGTCTTTACAAAAAAACAAAAACTAAATATTGATTTTAAATCTAAAATGAGAAAAACGCAGACCAAACACGTGATTATGGACTGTTTTTTTTTTTTAAGTACCTAAGTATCAAGACACATATTAATTAATTTCAAGTGAAACCTTAAAATATTTTGGTGTTTTAAAGAGGATCTTCAAGATCCTTGAATCAAGCTAATCTTTAAGACGTGATCTGCACTTGACTATAGATTGGTGAGGTCTATTTTAGAATTTGGGTCCGTTAGTCGGTTAGACGGTGTCAAGTAACTGAATTTTTTGTTTAATGACGTGCTGTATTCCCATTGGTTGCGTTTATTTGATTTCTACGAGTGTTCTGACTTCTGTGTGTATACATATGTTTATATATATATATATATGTATTTATAGGATTTCCATAGTTGGGCATTTTAGATATTTCGTGAAATAATAATCTTATATGATTCTTTAGAATTAATATGAATATGAAATTGCTTTAGTTTATTTATATGAAGACATATCATTTTTTCCAATAAGACAATTATTCTGAATGAAGAATGTTAATGATATAATATATAATAATAATCGTCATTTTCAACACACCCACCAAGAGTATCTCACCCAAAGAGCGAAGAATATCAATGGTTCCAAATATGTCCAGCTTTCTTGTGTACACTTTACTTTACATTTTTCTCATCTACTAAATAAAGAAAGGGTAAAAAAAATTAATGAGAAAAAAAGCGTTAGAAAAATGTTCAAGATTTTTTTTTCACACTTTCAACTTTTTCTTGGGCGAAAATATTTTCATATTATTGTCTATCTATGTTGTTTGAATTTTTTTTTTTTTTTAAGTTTGGATAAAATAATGATGATTTCCGAGTCTTCTTTGTCAAAATTTGGATAGTTTATCAAAAAAAAAAAAATCGAAGATTTGAGATATTAAAAAGAAATGACCTCTCTAAAGTACCAAATAGAGGCAAACCCAGTGTCAAAAAGTTCCTAATCGAGGCTTTTGAATAAGTAGAACCATATGAAAAAAATGTATACAGAAGAAAAAAAAATAAACATCATTGTAAAAATACTATAGCCCTTCACTTTGTTTAGAATCAAAAAAAAATCTTAATTTTACAGACTGAATGAGGTTTAAAAAATTAAACGCTTTGACTTAGATTCCATGACCTTCGAGTTTTGTATTTCTTCACATTCGTCTTTGAGTGGGACGAAAATAAAACGTGTGTGTGTGTGTGTGTCGTTTCTACTTCATAAAAAACATAATAGTGCAAACCATAAAGTCGTGTTTTTTTGCACGTCATAATATTTATGGAAGTGTGTTAACAATGCGACCGACGATTGACTCTTATATTTTATATTATGTAGAACACAATAAAATATATTTTTGTCTCGTGTCTGTAAATAATACAATGACGCGCGAAAATAGAATTATTTTCAATAATAATAACACAACGCGTTTCGAGTATTCACACATTTCGCAAACAAATTACACCTTTTTTCCGTATAAATTATTATTCGACTCCACGTTTTCGTGTAACGCTTTTAAAAACAAACACATTATTGACAGTGTTGCTGTAGCTAGAAGTTGGTGACATGGGCCAATTGCGCAGATAAGATTAAGAAGGTGTAAAATATTGCGAAATAGAGCGTTTATTTTGTTTAAGCTCATTGAATTATTGTTATCAGAATGTTATTTTATTGAAAGTATTTATAAAAAAGCCAGACATACTTCGCACGTCGGGGTGTTCTTCGCACGACGGGTGAGATTCTCTTGACGGGTGTATTGAATTTTAAAGAAACGATAAATCATTTCTTCAATAAGACGATTCTGAACGAAAGAAGTTAATACTATAAAGAACAAATGGGAAAAAAAATTGTTCGAAAAATGTCCAAAATTTTTTTTTTCACATTTTCTTACGCCAAAATCTTTCTCATATTATTTTCTATCTATGTTTAAATTTTCATAGAGTTCGGATCAAAAAATGATAGTTTCCAAGTCGTTTTTGTCAAATAGAAAAAAATACTGTCTAGAGGCAAACCGGGTTGTTTCAAAAAGTTACTGATCGAAACTTTTGGACAAGTAATTCTACACGGAAAGTTGTACACAGAAAAAAAAATAAACATCATTGTAAAAACACTAGCTTCTTCACTTCGTTCAGAATCTAAAATACGAGTATATATATTTTAATTTTACAAAATTAATTGATTGTTGAATTTTCTGATCATGCAGGTCTATCATATTTATCAGAACTTAGAAGAATGGATATTTTTTAAATAATTATTGATATCCTAAGGGTCAAAGGGATGTTGTACTGGTAATTTTTTGAAAAACGGGACATTTTGGTGTCCCGAAGAGATTTGTCGGGACCTCTAGTTAAAATACGTTTATCGGCAACCCAAGCCAAGTCCGCGCGCATTTTTTTGGACAGGTCGGAATGAATACGTTTTGACGAATTATTTAAATAGCCGCTGGTCAAAGTCGTCTTGGCAGTCGTTCGAATTACACGACCATATAACGATCTATAAATATATGGTGCGCGACGCTTTTTGATACGTTTATTTCTACAATTTTTTCTAATAGAAAAACAACGATCTGTTGCGCGCGCGGCGTATTTGCGACGACGACAAGCTATTACAGGATTACATAATGACAATAATATTATTACAGTTACCGCACGTCCCTATAATCATAATAATAATGTGTCAACGATTTTTTTTTTTTTTTTTTTTTTGGTAAATAATTTACTTACACTACAATAATTTTGCTCAATGCGTTTGGATGAGAAAAGAGAACATGACAATCGTCTCGCACGACGCACGTCGTTCCGAAATTACGCGAAAGTTGTAAAAAAGATTATTTAGATATTCGTTGGACGAGCGACGAATCGACTGAGGTTAGGTTAGGAGTGTTCGTAAAACGATTTTGGAAATATCGTCCGAAAAATAATATAACATTTACATACCACACTGTTCCTCGTTAGTAGCGTGTCAAGGGGGTGGGGAAAATCGATCAAATGTGTTTGAAATTTGTTGAAGTGTTCATGTGGACATTTTTAATAGTTGGTAAAAGTTTCGAGTTTCCAGCTAAATTATTTTTTATGTTATCATTTAAGATTAACATTTCATTTTTATGAAAATTCCGGTAATGGCATATTCTATCGTTGTCATTTTTTTTTTTTTTTTTTTAATTACTGAGAAAAATTGGAAAATAACCTATTTGAAATATCATCTGAGTATGATCTCAGATCTATAGGGATACTGATCGGAAGTTCAGTCATAAATGACTCGAATTAATTGCGATAAACTGCGAGTTACACGTTTTGTACTAATATTGAATATTTTTTTTTTGAATAATTCTCAGACCAAAAAGGAGTTCCGAAAGGTGGCGTAGTTTTTTTTTTTTAAAAAAAAGGAGAATATACGCCTTACGGATTTAATTTAATAAATAATAAAAAACATTTTTTTTTTTTTTCACAGTATTTAGTAGTATTTATAAAACCTCTTTTTTTTTTTTTTTGTCTTTTTCAGATCATGAAAGTTTTTAATCCGTTCATCATAACTAGGGCTAGGGACTTATAGGAGTTAGCATGTTTTTCAAAAATCTTTCAAAACATAGCTAAGTAATGTAGAAATGCGTTTCATAACACCAGGTGTTGTGTGCAGTTCTCTTTAATTTGCATATTTTGCATATTTAGCCCTTTTTTTTCGATATAAGTGCATATTTCACATATTTTTCAATATTTAATTTATAAAAAAAATATTATTTGATATTTTTATTTGTTTAAATGTAAGCTTAAAAAGAATAAAGATTAAAAAGCCGGACATACTTCGCATGTTGGGTGTACTTCGCACGACGGGTGGTATTCTCTTGACGGGTGTATTGAATTTTAAAGAAACGATAAATCATTTCTTCAGTAAAACGATTCTGAACGAAGAAAGTTAATAATATAAGAAAAAAAAAAAATGTCCAAAATTTTTTTTATAAGATTTTCTATTTATGTTTAAATTTTCATAAAATTCTGATTAAAAAATTATGGTTTTCGAGTCGTTTTTTTCAAATTTTGGGTAGTTTTTTCCAAAAAAAACATTGAAGAATTGAGAAATTCAAAAAATTACCTCTCTAAAGTACAATCTAGAGGCGAATCGGGTTTCAAAAAGTTATTGATCGAAACTTTTGGATAAGTATTTCTATACGAAAAGTTGTACACAGAAAAAAAAAAGAAAAAAAAAATAATAAAGATCATTGTAAGAACACTAGCTTCTTCACTTCATTCAGAATCTAAAAAAAAAAAAAATATCATAAATAATAGAAAAAAGAATTAATAATACATATTGTAATAAATAATACAATGCGATTTTGAAATATTTTGAGTTTTTACGGTAAAATTAATGTTTTATAAGAGATTATTTTAGCATTTTTGTATATTTTAAAGCATAAATGCATGCATATTTTAGGGTTTTTTTAGAGCCATATAAGTTCCTAGCCATAAATTCATGACTGATGCGAACGAAATCACGTGACTTCTTAATTTTTTTTTCCCCGTTTTTTCGTTTCTCGTCCCGCGAACAACGCGCTATTGTTCTTCTGTACACCCGTTGTACACAAAAAAACATTTATCGTCGTTTTCATCGTTTCCGTAACACATCGAAATAATAATAATAATATGCAAAATATGTAATGTGCAATGGTGGTAAAATGTAGTACACATACAATACGTACGTACGTACTTCTTCTGTTCCGCGAACATAACGATAATAATAATAATAATAATAATAATAACACACGTGTGATATCTATTATTGACGACCTAGATATCGTGTGAGCAACGCGAGAGGTCATTTAAATTATGTAATTTCTCGACTTTTATAGGCGTTTTATGTAATAGTAATAATAGATTTGTTGCTATTCCATGCACGTGAGTAAAATAATAAAAAAAAAATAATAATAATAAAATAATCGTTAAAAAAAAAATAGTCTCTGGTAGGTACGCGATATTATTTTCGAAGAAATTACGACCGTATAGGTAACACACCAGAACGTGTTATTTTATCCAGCGTTTTAGTATCGTTTACATAATAATATGTACAAATCGTATGTTATAAACGGATTCGACGAAATTCCAATCTTCACGATCGAGGCTGCAGGAAGACGTCCTCGATCGTTTGAAATATTTCATAGATCCGAACGACAAAAAAAAAAAAAAAAAAAAAAAAAACGGACAAAA